>JBBBDQ010001319.1:4127500-4155000 GCA_037127315.1 Ascarosepion bandense
TCACTGGGTTATATAATTTTTTCCTCATTTTTTTTTTGTGATGCCTCTTCTGGTAGATTGTTCATTGCTGTCGACTGATATTGAACTAAGAACATTTTCGTTCAAGTCACGGGAACTAACCATCATCTATACCAACTGGGCTATTTGTCCTTGAGGACAACAGTAAGTGCATTTCTGGGACTTATAAAATTAAAGTGTAAAAAAACAACTTTTTTCCCATATTGTATTCATTTCTATGTTTGATCGGCTTAGGAGATTTTTGTCCTGAGTTGTCATGTTCGAGTATGAAAGACGGATACTAATGAGTTTAGGAATTAGGGGTAATGTAAGATTGCGTGTTTGGAGTTGAGGATAGATTTTGTTCAGCTCAATGAGAACGATTTGTAGAATGATGAATGGTCTATTTCACAGTCATTCTGTCACAAAAGATTTAAAAATATAAAATGTTGTCAGTTTAATCGAAATATATCTGTGAAACATTTACATTTAATTAGAAATTTTTTATCAACACACTAGCAAAGATTAAAGCTTTTAATCGATTAATTTAAACAAACATTTAAAAATTAATTTTTAGTTGTTCATAAAGATACGACCATATTAATAAAAATAGAAACTACAGAAAAAATAAGTAACAAGGACAGTTTAATATTCAGCCGTTTTGCGGATTACTTTGAAATTGTTCAATAAAATACATTCCCGCAAAATGTTGAAATTGTTAAAAAGACAATCGAATGAAAGAAAAAATTAAATATACAATAAAAACAACTGGCAAAATTATAAGAAAGATTTATATTTTAACTTTGATACAATCATTATAAAAATAAATATAAATTTTCAAAAGAATAACAGTTAATAAATGCACATATATCATGAGATATCGGTATATATATATATATATATATATATATATATATATATATATATATATATATTTTGTGTAAGTATCTGTATTTCTGCGTGCATGCGTTTGTTGAAGAGTGTGGTGTGATGTTGATTGACTTTTGTTCACGTATATTTATTTAACAATACGAATGAAGTTAAATCTTTTTAAAATATAACTGATTGACCGTATAACGGCTAACGAAACGTTCCATATTAAATTGAAACAAACATATATTAGAACAAATGTTATGTGAAAAGAAAACAATGATAGAATAAAGATTAAAATGTCTGGGATAATATATTTTTACAAATGACCATATAATAGTCAACCGAGTTTTCCATATTGAAATGAAATTATATAAAACATTTGTCTTTACTGACAGGTGAACAAAGTATTTTGGAATGTTTATCATTTTTAGATGTCATATTCAGTGTTGGCAGGATTCTTGATGAACTTATGAGCACACACACAACCTGTTTGGATGTGTTTTGTTATCGGTTTATAGACAAACAGTCCATCCACACAAACAGACGTCCGTTGAAGGAAGAACATTTCACTGTAAACAGGTTCACAGTTGTGCATTCCGTCAGATCCAATACAGTCTGGACAACGGCAGACGGCCTCGGATCGAACTGATGGGAACAGTGTAGAATCTGTGATGCTTTTCGTATACCAAGGGCAAGTGGATCGATCCTGAGTCTCTCCTGTGGTCGGCAATGTCTTGGGACATGTTGTTTCCCCGCGATGCAAAGTCTGGTTAGAAGACGAGGAAATATATTCAGCCGGTAACATGAATTTATTTCCCATTGACGCCTGAGCCAAATTATCGTAGTGGATATTCAGGTCAGACGGAACATTACAATTGTTGGTCAGTGGTGCTCCTGAGGCAAACATTATTCCACAAAAGAAAACAACAGATAAAAGAATTACCTGCAATGAATAGAAAAAAATTTAACATATTATATTTGAAAATAATACTACAAACAACTAGAAATTCAGTTTTATGTCAAAATAATTAAATTTTAGTAAGTATATTATCGTTTGCAATTAATAGTTTTTGAGTAGGATTGGTTCAGTAAATAATAAATGAATAAATACGTTAACAATCAGCTGAAGATTCAAGAAACGATGGTGACAGGATTGCTGAACTGGTATGAATATTGACTTGAAATTTATCTCAATATATATACATATATGTACACGTTGGACTCTAAATGAACGTCAAGATTTAGTAATTTTTTTTTAAACCGGAAGAATTTCACGGATTTAATGAAAGATAGTGATTTTTTATTAAGTTCCTTTTTGGTTTTTTGAATAGTAGGAAACGTTTTGCTTCCGATGGAAAAATTAACTTTACTCAGATCATTTCGCTATTTCTTTGCAGCAGTAAAAATGACGTGTATTACAAAATATATTTACTTGGAGTCACAAGGAAACTTTTGTGAAGAAGTCAAAACAAAACAAACAAACAAACAAAAAACCAATACAAAACAAAAAAACTACAAAAAACAAAGAACAAAAATTACGTTGTAATTTATCATGACAGAATAGGGAAACAAACTATTTTACTGGAAAATAATCTTTTGTGTGAAAAAAAAAGTTTTGTTTTGATTGAAAAAAAAATTTTTCGGAAAAAAATTCTTATAAATATTATTAACGTTATGTTAGTAACTTTCAGTACACCCAGTGGTACAAAAGTAATTCGTGTTTTATAAAAACGAGAAGCCGTAGAAATGTGAAAAAAAACAAAACTAAATGGATATGAGTTGGAGGTCAAATATATGTTCTCTCTGTTTGCACAGAGAGGAAGTTAAATATTGAATGTAGATGGCTTCCGATATATATATATATATATATATATATATATATATATATATATATATATATATATATATATATACAAACATTGACTTTTACTCACAGAAATAACAAATAGATTTAAATAAAGTAGACATCATCATGTAGACCTTAGGATCCTTTCAGTAAACACATTATCAAAGGTGCATGTTGGCGTGAACGTTAATGATATACAGGGCACAAAATTTACTTGCAGAAGGGAAAGTTGGAACACGTTTAAAAGTATAATTTTAATTAAAAAAATTGAAATGTAAGGTGGGAATGTATACACACACTTCTAAAAGAGTAGTAAAATGGAAAAAGAATAACAGACAATTCCTCCAATGAAATGCTCTTTCTGGCGGCACAGGTTAGATTGTTGGATCTTCAAACAAACAGCCTCTAAAATCCGTAAATGATGGGCCGAGCGAGCACTGTGCAAGGCAGTAAACTAAGTGTCCTCATAGCCAGAAGCACAGGCTTGATTTTCGAGTAAATGTTGTCCAATGACCGATTCTTGAACAACCTGAGTTGTTCTTATTGACCGTCTAGAACTACCCGAACATACAGTTGCGGGGACGTGCTGTGCTACTCGTGTTTTCAACCTCATATTGGTTCGTCCTATGTACACCGCTTCACAACGGAATTTGTATTTATAAAGAATAGAAATCTTTACTAAAATAGGACAACCCATCTTTAGTGAAAGAAGGAGACACAGTTCGAGTTTGAAACATAGTACGCAACTTAACTGAAAAGTAACACGACGAAACGCAAGACAAAACTTTGTCAGTTTTGAACTGACACTTTCTACCAAGTGATGGTAATTTTAAATAAATTGGACAGCGACTAGGTCCGTAGACTGCTGGTACTTTAAAACATCTGATTTCCCTAGCACTCACACGCATAATAACATTACTAGGATAACCGTTACCTTCAAAAATATTTTGCAAATTGGCGAGTTCACTATCCAGGGGAAAAAATCATATGGGTATGGTGAACCAGAGTCTCAATTAAACCTAATTTTCGGGACTTTGGGACGACGAACTCCAATTTATATATAAACCAGTGAATACCGGTTTACGAAAGAGGCTAGTTACGAAAACCACGTCCGTATGCTATACTAAGACATTCAAAATGGGAGAGCCCAGTCCTTCTCTACCTTCATAGTAAACTTAAGGGAAGGAACGATATATATATATATATATATATATATATATCGATAAAAAATAATGTTCAAACAATTCATTTCATATATATATATATATATATATATATATATATATTTAACATTGAGATGTACATTCTTTATAAAAATGTTACAAATGACTAACTGGAAAAAGGTCAACGGTCGAAATAAACATAAATCAAAACAAATGAACAAATAAATAAAAAAATGGTAGAATATAAATTAACATATCTGGAATAATATAGTTTTTCAAATGACCATATAAAAGTGAACTGATATTTTTCATGTCACAATATACGGATGTGCGTTGTGGTGCAGTACTTATCGGCTCGGAGCGAGAAATCGTGGAGCCGTGATCGAATTTCTGTTTAATTCCTTGAATATTATGGTATTTTCCGGGAAAATTTCTGATTTTTTGTACCTTGAGCGTTCATCAGTATTTGTGTTAGCAGACCATCATTTAACCGATGTTTCCGTCGAAGCAGAATCCGAATAACACTTATCAAGCCGTTGCTTTGCTTGAACAGTATTTTCCCCATCAGAAATCAATGCTTTATTATCACACAAAATTCAAAGTTTTCCTTTATTTTTAAAATCTGATACGGTAGCTTCACTTAAATGACCGTAGTTTGTAAACTAATAATCCGATTGGGCCCAAATATTGCCACGTGCCATTTTAAGGTTAGTACTTCATACAAATCTTATGAAAATTTTATTAGTGGCGCCACCTATGTGTCATGCCCGGAAGATATTGAGTGATTTGTTAACTTGGTTATTTCCTAAGTTATGAGAAATTTTAAAATTTTGACTTAAATTGATTTCTTCCTATTGAAATATCTAGCTTTACGCAAATAATTATATTATTCATTTACTGTATAACAAATAAGCACGCATGACAAAATATATTTCTCAGGGAATCTTATCGATCAGACAATAAATGAAAAAACGTCGTAAATTACCATGACAAATGCGTTAAACCCAAATTGTATTGTTCACCTGAAAAATTTTGCTCTGAATGTTTTATTCAGAGCAAAACTTTTCAAGTGAACAATATTGAAAAAAAAATTGTAAATTATTGAAAACATTGTTGTGTTAGTAATACAGCCACATACGCACCAAGTTATATATATATATGTAAATGTTTATTTATTTTACATACATCCCCAAATTTGCTACAACGTTTTCTTCTTTGTGCCTTATCCCTTGTGGACGTTGATAATCATGGCTGTCCGAAGTTTATTGTCCTTTTTATGATTGCTAAGACTTTATTCCAACATGATGAAAAAAAATGACAAAATATTCATAAAATCTCTTTTTTATGTTATTATTAAGAGTAGGATGCAATTTTTTTTTAGCTATCATACTATTTGAATAATCCTTTTTAGAATTTTAGTCATTTTCCTTAAATATGTTTTTTATTTCCGTCGATGGAGGAATATTTTATGGAAATTTTAAGCACCTTTTTAATGTTAAAAAAGCAGATTTGGTTAATCTTGGAAAAATCAAATAATTTGGAAATTTTTAATGAATGAAATTATTTTAGAATAGCAGTATAGACCGGCGTTGCTCGGGAGTAATAAAAGCTTTAAAACTAATCCATGGTCCTGGAGCTCAGACTCAGCCTAACGAACATTTGTGTGAAGTTTGGTGAGAATCGGATTAGAATTATGGATTTGTATAAATGACATGCAGACAGATAAACAGACACACACACAAACATTTTGCCTTATATATAGATATATTATCGATTTTCTGCACTATTGTAAGAACTGAAATCTTGAAAATTCTGAATATCGTTTCTTATGTCTTTGTCTATGAGTGTATCAAATTTGATTAAAATCGGACCGCTCCTTCAATAACCCGAGTTTTTCGATTATCGATTTTCGATATTTACCGGGGGTACCTCGACACAAAACATAGCTAAGAACACTCGCAGACGCTAATAGTACAACTGTGTAAATATTCAAGAAAATCCGTTCAGCCGTTTCGGAGTCTATAGGTAACGGACACACACACACACACACACAAACAAACACACACACACACACACACACACACACACACACACACACACACACACACAGAGTTCCATTTATAAATAAGTTTAGGTAAGTTTTTTATACAAAAAATCTGAGTAAAAATAATATATTTTAATTCTTTTATTGTGCTACCCATCGCAATTATTCAATTTTATGAAATTTTGAGAAATCCTTTTTGTAGAGTTAAAAACCTACATTAATTATAAGGATATGTCTATGGAGAATTATCAGAAATGCACAATGCTAACTACAGTATTTATAGATTTCATTGATAATTTCATCCCATTTCCAAAAACAATAATCTTCTTAAGTTTGACTGTAATACCAAAGTACCTAAAAATTCAACCAAATATGAGATTACTTTAAACATTTTCATAAATTGTTGAAATATTATGTAAATTAAAAAAACTATATATAAAAATAAATCACGTTAAACTCGTCAAGTAATATTTACAGTTATGTATCTTTGTGGTGCAGTGAATATCGACCCGGAAAGACAAATCGAGGAGTCGAGTTCGAATTCCAGTTGAATCCATGGCATTCACTTACGCACAAATACCCCTGGTAAAGGTATTAATCCGTCTCTTCCCTCCAGTTATGGGTTAAATAATAGGACAGATTGAGTTCTATAACCTTGGCTGGCAACCAGTTTACCGCCTAAAGCAATGGCAACCTACTGTAGGATAATCTACTGCCCAGTTAATCATGTCTCTTCTGAGACATGATCGCTCAACTGACAATTTATTTAAATTTGACAGACATTAAGTCAACAATAAATATGTTAACATTTTATAAAAACTTCTACATGCAAGAAAACTTTTTTCTTTGATATTTTAAATTGAAATCCAATCAAATATTATACAAATTAAAAAATTATACAAAAAAATTAATCACGTTGAAATCGTCAAGTAATTTTTACAGTTATGTACCCTTGTGGTGCAGTGAGTTTTGACTCGGAACGACATATCGAGGAGCCGAGTTCGAATTTCAGTTGAATTCATGGCATTCACTTAGGCACAAATACTCTTGGTAAAGATATTAATCCGTCTCTTCCCCCAGTTATGTGTTAAATAATAGGACAGATTGAGTTCTATAGCCTTGGTTGGCAATCAATCTAACGCCGAAAGCAATGGCAAACGACTGTAGGATAATCTACTGCCCAGTTAATCATGTCTCTTTTGAGACATGATCGCCCAAAGCGTGTATGACGTATGGCATTAAACTGGCTGACAATTTATTTAAATTTGACAGACATTAGTTCAGCAAGAAATGTGTTAACAGTTTATAAAAACTTCTACATGCACGAAAAAAAATTTTTCTTTGATATTTTAAATTGGAATTCAATAAAATATTAATGTCTCAAGAATTTAATTTTTGAAGATGACTGCGTAGTTAAAAATATATTAAAAATGTATTTCCTTTGAATTTGACATTTAATTTTACTACAAGCATTTTCCCATTGCAAAATCGCTCAAACATCAGATTATCGATAAATGTATCCACATCGAATAAAAACACCACACTTCTTGAATATAAATACTTGTTATAAAATCTTGGCGTTGATAAAGTCCTTCAGATAAATATTTCTTTTGTCTTTATTCATTAAATATATTATATAGAAATCGCAATGTTTACAGAAATGAGTATTGTGAGCAGGAATTTCTTCCTCTCTATTTTGGTCATCAATTACAGATTCACAAAATAATCTGAACGAAATTGATGAAAGTCAATTATGAGTAAATACAATAGTACACATTCTTACATTAGTGTTTTGCATTTAAACATTTATTATTTCAGATGTATTATGCAGTATTGCACAAATTTAATATGTTGACGTGACAATTAAATGAAAAAGTTTATGACTACTTTTTTTGTCGGAAACAACATCTATTCAATATCAACAGAAAGCCTTTCTACGAGATTTTCCGTTATCAAAAGCATCAATATGATGTTTATATATTAGAATTTTCTGATGCTCGAGGAAATTTTTGGTCTGTTTTTGTGTTTGTGTATGTGTGAGTATGTATATGTGAATATGTGTGTGTGTGTGTGTGTGTGTGTGTGTGTGTGTGTGTGTGTGTGTGAGCGTTCCTCAAGAGAATCTGGATAAGTTGGTCTACTTCGTTTCACCCGGAACCTATGCGACAAGTTGTTTAATCTATTACTTGTAAGGACGCTATTGGTTTGCTGAAGTCGCGCTTCGTCAAAATTACTAAGGAGATTTAGCTCGTCACTGCATTCCTACTTGACGTCAGTAGTTTGGCAAGACACTCAGTAGCTTCATTTCGAAAGTTTTCAAGTTTTTTCGCTGTTATGCTTTTTGTTGAGGAGGAAACACAAAGAATCGCTTTGGCTGTTCGTAATTGGAATCATTCATTGTCAGGAACACATTCTGTAGTGAAAACCAACCAGCGATCCGTGAGTTACATGTTCGATAAAAGTCACAAAATTAGGATAAAGTACTACAAAATATTACGGTAGAGAATGGAGCTGCCTTGTTATAATTTTGATATGCGATACCTACCAGATCTGGAGAACATAGTACATTATGTACTGCAATCTTTAGTAATTCCCTATCAAGATAGGTGGCACCCTGGAGATAGATGCTTGTGTCATTTTGTTAAAGTATGCCCTATTCTGTGGAGGCTGTGCGATAATTGATAGTTAACCTCCTAAGATATTTGTTTATTGCTGTAACCTGGTATTGAAGTCAGAACACTTTTGGTCAAGTCACGGGAACTAACCATCGTCTATATCCACTGGGATATGTGTCCTTGAGGACAACAGCAATTGAATTTCTTTTTTTTTACCTGAGTTCATATTTCAATTTTTGTCGCTAGAAATCCCTGTTATTGATTCCGATATCATATTAATTTCAATGCTTGATCGGCTTTGGAGATTTTTGTAGCTTATGTTTATGAAATCCTGTACCTGCTGTCATGAGTTGTCATGTTCGAGTGAGAAAGACGGATACTAATGAGTTTAGGAATTAGGGATAGTGTAAGATTGTGAGTGTGGGATTGGGGATAGCTTTTGTTCACCTCAATGAGAGCGTTTTGTAGAATGGTGAATCAGTCATTCTGTCACAAAACGTTTAAAAATATAAAATGCTGTCAATGTAATCGAAATATATTTGTGAAAGTATTTACATTTAATTAGAAATTTTTTGTATCAAAAAACAAGTGAAAATTTTAAGCGTTTAATTGATTAAATTTAAAAAAATCATTTAAAAATTAATTTCTTGGTTGTTCATAAAGATAAGTTAATATTAATAAAAATAGAAACTACAGAACAAATAAGTTACAACGACAGTTTAATATTCAGTCGTTTTCCGGATTACCTTGAAATTGTTCAATAAAATACATTACCGCAAAATTTTGAAATTGTTAAAAAGACAATCGAATAAAGAGAAAATTAGAGAATTAAATATACAATAAAAACAATTGGCAAAATTATAAGGAATATTTTTATTTTAGCTTTGATACAATCATTATAAATATATATATAAATTTCCAAAACAATAACAGTTGATAAATGCACATATATCATGATATATATATATATATATATATATATATATATATATATATATATATATAAGTATCTGTATTTCTGCGTGCATGTGTGTGTTGAAAAGTGTGGTGTGATGTTGATTGCCTCTTGTTTACGTATATTTTTTTAACAATACGAATGAAGGTTATAACTTTTTAAAATATGATATAACTGACTGACCGTATAACAGCCAACGAAACGTTTCATATTGAATTGAAACAAACATATATTAGAAAAAATGAGATGTGAAAAGAAAACAATGATAGAATAAAGATTAAAATGTCTGGGATAATATATTTTTGCAAAGGACCATATAATAGTCAACTAAGATTTTTTCATATTGAAATGAAATTATATAAAACATTTGTCTTTACTGACAGGGGAACAAAGTATTTTGAAATGTCTATCATTTTTAGGTATCATATTTAGTGTTGGAAGGATTCTTGATAAACTTATGAGCACACACACAACCTGTTTGGATGTGTTTTGTTATTGGTTCATAGACGAAGATTCCATCGACACAGACAGACGTACGTTGAAGGAAGAACATTTCACTGTAAACAGGTTCACAGTTGTGCATTCCTTTAGATTCAATACAGTCAGGACAACGGCATACGGCCTCTGATCGTACTGATGGGAACAGTGTAGAATCTGTGATGATCTTTGTATACCAAGGGCAAGTGGATCGTTCCTGAGTCTCTCCGGTGGTCGGCAATGTCTTGGGACATGTTGTTTCCCCGCGATGCAACGTCTGGTTAGAAGAAGAGGAAATATATTCAGCCGTAAACATAAATTTATTTCCAATTGATTTTTCGGCCAATTTTTCATAGTGCACATTCAGGTCAGATGGAACATTACAGATGCTGGACAGTGGTGCTCCCGAGGCAAACATCATTCCACAAAAGAAAGCAACAGATAAAAGAATTACCTGCAATGAATAGAAAAAAATTTAACATATTATACTTTAAAACGAAACTACAAACAACTAGAAATTCAGTTTTATGTCAAAATAATTAAATTCTACTAACTATATTATCGTTTGCAATTAATAGTTTTTCAATAAAACAATTTATTTACTCAGTGTATAATGTAATGTCAGTTTCTGATACAAGGGAATGAATTTTTAAATGTGATCAAGAAGTCTTTCCTACATTAATAGATGAAAAACCGTTTTGTCTGTCTAGGCTTGAAGTAATCCAGCCCAATTCATAAGCTATTATCATTAGTGTTTGGATTTATTAAATGGATATTCAATCTAAGTATGATGAACATCGTGAAACTTGCAAATATATAAAATTCAATGGTGTTTGAGAGATGGAATCGTATATATTTTTCATCATGAATTAATTACTAATTATGTGAATAATAAGAACGGCGCAAATAATATCCTTAAAATTTAAAATAAATAATAAATAAAATTGTAAAACATTTTTAAAGGCACGAAAAACATCATTTTATCTCGGGAATGAAATAATATTATAATTAGCATTTTACGCGTCATAAATATCAAGACAAGATATGAATACCACAAGCAATACATATATATTTATATTAAAATGAAATGATGTGAAAAAATGATATGATTAAAATATACAAATTAAAATGTCATGCTGTAACTTGAATTTGTTTTATTATGAATGTACGCAAAAAACAAAAACAAAAAAAATAAATAAATAAATAAAAATATAATAAAAATATGTAAAACGAAAGAAAATAATGGATTTTCAATTTTTTGCAATAATTATACCTGATAATAATTAAATTACAAATTTTGAAAACTTCTTAAATGAAGTTGTTTGTTTTGTTTGGGGAATGTTACTAATAATGTGTATTAAAATCATTGGTAAATAACATATTTCTGAATAACTGTACACGACAGAAATCATAATTAATATTGTGAAAAATCTTTGTTTGAAAGAAATTAAAATTACGCAATGGTCACTTGGATTTTTGTCTCAGTGTTATTCCGGTTATATTAGTTGATAAAATGAAATTATTATTTACAAAAGTTAAGCAGTCAAGTAAATTGTAAACCAGGGGAGACAACTACATCATTTTCTCAATCATGTGAAAAGTATACATTTCGACTTACATTGGCCATGTTGAAACTGATAGGATTGGTTCAGTAAATAATAAATGAATAAATACGTTAACAATCAGCTGAAGATTTAAGAAACGATGTTGACAGGATTGCTGAACTGGTATGAATATTGACTTGAAATTTAGCTCAATATATATGCATATATGTATATCCTGTTGGTATATAAAGCCACGCCTTTTTACGCTGAAGGAAAGCACGTTGGACTCTAAATGAACGTCAAGAGTTAGTATGTTTCTTTTAAACCGGAAGAAGTTCCCGGATTTAATGAAAGATAGTGATTTTTTACAAAATTAAGTTCCTTTTCTGTTGTTTGAATAGTAGGAGGCGTTTTTTTCCGATTGAAAAATTATCTTTACTCATATCATTTCGCTATTTCTTTGCTGCAGTAAAAATTACGTGTATTACAAAATATATTTATCTTGGAGTCACAAGGAAACTTTTGTCAAGAAGTCAATAAAGAAAAAACAAACAAAAAATCAAAAAACAAAAGAATACAAAACACAAAACTACAAAAAAGAACAAAAATTACGTTTTAATTTATCATGACAGAATAGGGAAACACAAACAGTATTATTTCACTGGAAAATTTTGTGTTGAGTAAAACTTCTGTTGGAAGAAAAATTAAGTTCTTATAAATCTTATTAATGTTATGTTAGGAAATTTCATTACACCCAGTGGTACAAAAATAATTTGTGTTTTAAAAAAATTAAATGATGTAGAGAGGTGAAAAACCAAAAAAACTAAATGGATATGAGTTGGAGGTCAATTATATGCTCTCTCTGTTTGTACAGAGAGGACGTTAAATATTGAATGTAGATGGCCTCCAATATATATATATATATAAACAGGGAATTTTACTCACAGAAATAACGAATAGATTTAAATAAAATAGTCGTCATCCAGTTGATCTTAGGATTCTTTCAGCCAACACATTTTCATAGGTGCATGTTGGCGCTAATGTTAATGATATATGGAACACAAAATTTATTTAGAAAAGCGAAATTGGAACACGTTTGAAAGGATAATTTTAATAAAAAAATTAAAATGTAAGGTGGGAGTGTATACACACAGTTTCAAAAGAGTAGTAAAATGATAAAAGAATAACACCCAATTCCTCCAACAATAGGAAGGGTCGAATGAAATGCTCTTTCTGTCTGCACAATTAGGCTGTTGGATTTTTAAATAAACAGCCGCCAAAATACGTAAATTATGAGCCGAGCAGGCACCGTGCAAGGCAGAAAACCAAGTGTCTTTATAGCTAGACGCACAGTCTCGATTTTCAAGTAAAATTGAATTGTTTTTATAGGCCGTGTAGGACAACCTGAACGTATATTTGCGGGGTCATGCTGCGCTACTTCTGTTTCCAACATCAGATTGGTTCGTCCCATGTATACCGCTTCACATATGCATATCTGAACTTATTTATAAATAGAACTTTGTGTGTGTCTGTGTGTGTGTGTGTCGGTGTGTGTGTGTGTCCGTTACCTATAGACTTCGAAACGGCTGAACCGATTTTTTTTTGAAAATTTACACAGCGTATGCGAGTGTTCTTAGCTAGTTTTTGTGTCGACGTACTCTCGATAGATATCGAAAGTCGATAGTCGAAAAAATTGGGTTATAGAAGGAGTGGTCCAATTTTAATCAAATTTGATACACTCATAGTCAAAGACATAAGAAACGATATTCAGAAGTTCCAAGGTTGCAGTTCTTACAATAGTGCAAAAAATCGATATATATATATATATATATATATATATATATATATATATATATATAAAGTGTGTGTGTCTGTTTATCTGCCTGTATGTCTGTGTTTTTTTTTCCAGCCCTTTTATTTTAGTTTTTGCTTTGGGTTTGGCTCTAAGTAGGTATAATTGTAGTTCTTAGTTTCAGCCATGATACTATTTATTCAGAGGACTAATTTGGCCTTCAAAATTGAGTTTAAGACGAAAAAGACTTATTTGGTATTGATACCAGGAAATCAATATTTGACTTACATCCATTCATTTTTCTGGCCGTCTACGGTTTCGCTTTAACTGCAAACAACTATTGCTTTTTAGCCTTTCGGGCCAACGTCCAAAGAGTCTGAGCTCCATGACAATGGATTAGTTTTAAAGCTTTCATTACACCCGAGCAACGCCGGGCTAGTGTATTTATAAACAACATCCTTTTTTACGAAAACAGGATAACCTATCTTTAGTGCAAGAAGGAAACAGTTTGAGCTTGAAACACAGTACGCAACTTAACTGAAAAGTAACACGACGAAACGTATGCTGAAACTTTCTACCAAGCCATGGTAATTTTAAATCAATTGTACAGCGACTAGGTTCGTAGACTGCTGGTAATTTAAAACGTCTGATTTTCCTAGCAATGACACGCATTTTGACATTACTAGCGTAATTTTTACCTTCAAAAAAACTTACAGGACTACATCAAATGGCTTGAAAACGCAGTTCTGCCCTGGCTCAAGAAGGTGGCTGCTAGAAATCTCGATGTCTAGCAAAAATAGTTTGCACAATGCCGCATAAACAAATTGGCGAGTTCACTATCCAACCATCAACGGGAACAAATCTTAAGGGCACGGTGGACCAGAGTCTGAATTACAACTTTTTTTCTGGATTTTCGAACGAACGAGCTCCAATTCGTATATAAACCAATGCATGTGGGTTTACGAAAGACACTAGTTACGAAAACCACGTCCTACGCTGTACTAGAACATCGAAAAGGGAAGATCTTTCTCTACCTCCATAGGAAACTTAAGGGAGGGATATATATATATATATATATATATATATATATATATATATATATATATGTGTGTGTGTGTGTGTGTGTGTGTGTGTGTGTGTGTGTATATATATATATATATATATATATATATATATATAGCATTGGGAGCACATTCTTACTTTATCAAAATGTTGGTATCTGTGTTCGTCCATGATTACGATTACCCCACCTTTGTCAGAAGAAGGAATTCTGAAACAGACTAACACACATAATAAAAAGTTTCAAAGAGAACGGTTGAATTCCCTTAATTTTAATATCTCGTGACTTTGCACTACACATGAAGGAATTCTAAAAACTAAAATATTATGTTAATCTTTGGAAATGATTTGTTAGCGTCTTTGTGGTTGTAAACATTGTTTGTTTATAGATACGTAATTTAGAATAAAACTCGTTTCGTCTATTGCGAATTATCAGAAATGTACAACGCTAACTATATTAGCTATAAATTTCATTGATAATTTCATCCCATTTCCCAAACAATAATATTCTTAAGAATGACAGTATCGCGAAAGTACCTAAAAATTCAACTAAATATTAGATTAATTGAAATATTTTCATAAATTGTTAAAATATTATGTTAATTAAAAAATTATATAAAAAAATTAATCACGTTGAAATCGTCAAGTAATTTTCACAGTTATGTACCCTTGTGGTGCAATGAATATTGACTCGGAACGACATATCGAGGAGCCGAGTTCGAATTTCAGTTGAATTCATGGCATTCACTTACGCAGGAATACTCTTGGTAAGGATATTAATCCGTCTCTTCCCTGGTTATGGGTTAAATAATAGGACAGATTAAGTTTGATGTCCTTGTCTGGCAACCAATCTACCACCAAAAGCAATGGCAACCTACTGCAGGATAATCTACTGCCTAGTTAATCATGTCTCTTCCGAGACATGATCGCTCAAAGCGTGTATGACGTATGGCACTTAACTGACTGACAATTTATTTAAATTTGACAGACATTAAGTCAACAATAAATGCGTTAACATTTTATAAAAACTTCTACATGCAAGAAAACTTTTTCTTTGATATTTTAAATTGAAATTAAATAAAATAGTCATATGTCTTAGGAATTCAATTTTTGAAGATTACTGACTAGTTAAAAATATATTAAAATGTATTCCTTTTGAATTTGACATGTAATTTTACTTCAAGAATTTTCTCATCGCAAAAATTGCTCAAACATGAGATTATCGGTAAATGTATCAACATCACATCAAAACACCAACTTCCACTCTTCTTGTATACAAATACTTGTTATAAAGTCCTTCAGAGGAGAAAACGCTTCTTTTAAGAGAAGTATTTCTTTTGTCTTTATTCATTAGATATATTATATAGAAATCACAATGTTTACGGAAATGAGTATTGTGAGCAGGAATTTCTTCTTCTCTATTTTGGTCATCAATTACAGATTCACAAAATAATCTGAACGAAATTGATGAAGGTCAATTATGAGTAAATACAATAGGACACATTCTTACATTAGTGTTTTGCATTTAAACATTTATTACTTCAGATGAATTATGCAGTATTGCACAAATTTAATATGTTGACGTGACAATTAAATGAAAAAGGTTTACGACTACTTTTTTTGTCGGAAACAACATCTATTCAATATCAACATCATGCTTTTCTACGCGATTTTCCATTATCAAAGGCATCAATATAGTGTTTATATATTAGAATTTTCTGACGCTCGAGAAAATTTTTGGTCTGTTTATGTGTTTGTGTATGTGTGAGTATGTATATGTGAATATGTGTGTGTGTGTGTGTGTGTGTGTGTATTCTCTAGCACTTATTGTGGAGCAATGCGTTATGTACGACAATCTCTAGTAAATCTCTATCAAGTGATATGGCACCCTGGAGATAGATGCTTGCGTCATTTTATGCCTAATTCAATGGGGGATGTGCGATAATTAATTCAGTACTATAGAGTATGTGTGGGATGCATACCAAACATTCATCGACCTGAAGGTAATCATCACATACAAGCTACTCAGCCTTTCGAGTGAGTAAATATGGAATTTAAGACACCGCAAATAAGAATAGTCATTTTCTTAGCATTATAGATGCATAAACGGGGTTCCCTTTTGCGTTCCCCCTGTGCAGATATGACTGATTCTACTGTTATTATTATTATTTATCTCCCTCAGTTGTTCTCAATCTTTGGCATGCTTGCCTGCATCCTATTGGAGAAGGAGCCATATTTTATGTGAAATAAATTTAGAATTTCTATAATCTTCAAGATGTGGAGCGGTTCAAGTACCATTGCCTTGAAATCAAGTGATCAACATGGTCAAATATTATTTTCTCATCTTTGCTGTCTTTTTTATGACGTTTCGACCTTCTTCAGCTAGGAATTTAGAATAGAACATTTATAACGATCACTGGGTTATATAATTTTTTCCTCATTTTTTTTTTGTGATGCCTCTTCTGGTAGATTGTTCATTGCTGTCGACTGATATTGAAGTAAGAACATTTTCGTTCAAGTCACGGGAACTAACCATCATCTATACCAACTGGGCTATTTGTCCTTGAGGACAGCAGTAAGTGCATTTCTGGGACTTATAAAATTAAAGTGTAAAAAACCACTTTTTTTTCCCATATTGTTTTCATTTCTATGTTTGATCGGCTTAGGAGATTTTTGTCCTGAGTTGTCATGTTCGAGTATGAAAGACGGATACTAATGAGTTTAGGAATTAGGGGTAATGTAAGATTGCGTGTTTGGAGTTGAGGATAGATTTTGTTCAGCTCAATGAGAACGATTTGTAGAATGATGAATGGTCTATTTCACAGTTATTCTGTCACAAAAGATTTAAAAATATAAAATGTTGTCAGTTTAATCGAAATATATCTGTGAAACATTTACATTTAATTAGAATTTTTTTATCAACACACTAGCAAAGATTAAAGCTTTTAATCGATTAATTTAAACAAACATTTAAAAATTAATTTTTAGTTGTTCATAAAGATACGACCATATTAATAAAAATAGAAACTACAGAAAAAATAAGTAACAAGGACAGTTTAATATTCAGCCGTTTTGCCGATTACTTTGAAATTGTTCAATAAAATACATTCCCGCAAAATGTTGAAATTGTTAAAAAGACAATCGAATGAAAGAAAAAATTAAATATACAATAAAAACAACTGGCAAAATTATAAGAAAGATTTATATTTTAACTTTGATACAATCAATATAAAAATAAATATAAATTTTCAAAAGAATAACAGTTAATAAATGCACATATATCATGAGATATCGGTATATATATATATATATATATATATATATATATATATATATATATTTTGTGTAAGTATCTGTATTTCTGCGTGCATGCGTTTGTTGAAGAGTGTGGTGTGATATTGATTGACTTTTGTTCACGTATATTTATTTAACAATACGAATGAAGATTAAATCTTTTTAAAATATAACTGATTGACCGTATAACGGCTAACGAAACGTTCCATATTAAATTGAAACAAACATATATTAGAACAAATGTTACGTGAAAAGAAAACAATGATAGAATAAAGATTAAAATGTCTGGGATAATATATTTTTGCAAATGACCATATAATAGTCAACCGAGTTTTCCATATTGAAATGAAATTATATAAAACATCTGTCTTTACTGACAGGTGAACAAAGTATTTTGGAATGTTTATCATTTTTAGATGTCATATTCAGTGTTGGAAGGATTCTTGATGAACTTATGAGCACATACACAACCTGTTTGGATGTGTTTTGTTAGTGGTTCATAAACAAACAGTCCATCGACACAGACAGACGTACGTTGAAGGAACAACATTTCACTGTAAACAGGTTCACAGTTGTGCATTCCGTCCGATCTAATACAGTCAGGACAACGACATACGGCCTCTGATCGAACTGATGGGAACAGTGTAGAATCTGTGATGATTTTCGTATACCAAGGGCACGTGGATCGATCCTGAGTCTCTCCGGTGGTCGGCAATGTCTTGGGACATGTTGTTTCCCCGCGATGCAAAGTCTGGTTAGAAGACGAGGAAATATATTCAGCCGGTAACATAAATTTATTTCCCATTGACGCCTGAGCCAAATTTTCGTAGTGGATATTCAGGTCAGACGGAACATTACAATTGTTGGTCAGTGGTGCTCCTGAGGCAAACATCATTCCACAAAAGAAAGCAACAGATAAAAGAATTACCTGCAATGAATAGAAAAAAATTTAACATATTATATTTGAAAATAATACTACAAACAACTAGAAATTCAGTTTTATGTCAAAATAATTAAATTTTAGTAACTATATTATCGTTTGCAATTAATAGTTTTTGAGTAGGATTGGTTCAGTAAATAATAAATGAATAAATACGTTAACAATCAGCTGAAGATTCAAGAAACGATGGTGACAGGATTGCTGAACTGGTATGAATATTGACTTGAAATTTATCTCAATATATATACATATATGTACACGTTGGACTCTAAATGAACGTCAAGATTTAGTAATTTTTTTTTAAACCGGAAGAATTTCACGGATTTAATGAAAGATAGTGATTTTTTATTAAGTTCCTTTTTTGTTTTTTGAATAGTAGGAAACGTTTTGCTTCCGATGGAAAAATTAACTTTACTCAGATCATTTCGCTATTTCTTTGCAGCAGTAAAAATGACGTGTATTACAAAATATATTTATCTTGGAGTCACAAGGAAACTTTTGTGAAGAAGTCAATAAAGGAAAAACAAACAAACAAACAAACAAAAAAACCAATACAAAACAAAAAAACTACAAAAAAGAACAAAAATTACGTTGTAATTTATCATGACAGAATAGGGAAACAAACTATTTTACTGGAAAATAATCTTTTGTGTGAAAAAAAAAGTTTTGTTTTGATTGAAAAAAAATTTTTCGGAAAAAAATTCAAATTCTTATAAATATTATTAACGTTATGTTAGTAATTTTCAGTATACCCAGTGGTACAAAAGTAATTCGTGTTTTATAAAAACGAGATGCCGTAGAAATGTGAAAAAAAAAAAAAAATAAATGGATATGAGTTGGAGGTCAAATATATGTTCTCTCTGTTTGCACAGAGAGGAAGTTAAATATTGAATGTAGATGGCTTCCATATATATATATATATATATATATATATATATATATATATATACACAAACATTGACTTTTACTCACAGAAATAACAAATACATTTAAATAAAGTAGACATCATCATGTAGACCTTAGGATCCTTTCAGCAAACACATTATCAAAGGTGCATGTTGGCGTTAACGTTATTGATATACAGGAAACAAAATTTACTTGCAGAATGGAAAGTTGGAAAACATTTAAAAGTATAATTTTAATAAAAAAAATTGAAATGTAAGGTGGGAATGTATACACACACTTCTAAAAGAGTAGTAAAATAGAAAAAGAATAACAGACAATTCCTCCAATGAAATGCTCTTTCTGGCGACACAGGTTAGATTGTTGGATCTTCAAATAAACAGCCTCTAAAATCCGTAAATGATGGGCCGAGCGAGCACTGTGCAAGGCAGTAAACCAAGTGTCCTCATAGCCAGAAGCACAGGCTTGATTTTCGAGTAAATGTTGTCCAATGATCGATTCTTGAACAACCTGAGTTGTTCTTATTGACCGTCTAGGACAACCCGAACATACATTTGCGGGGACGTGCTGTGCTACTCGTGTTTTCAACCTCAGATTGGTTCGTCCTATGTACACCGCTTCACAACGGAATTTGTATTTATAAAGAATAGAAATCTTTACTAAAATAGGACAACCCATCTTTAGTGAAAGAAGGAAACACAGTTCGAGTTTGAAACATAGTACGCAACTTAACTGAAAAGTAACACGACGAAACGCAAGACAAAACTTTGTCAGTTTTGAACTGACACTTTCTACCAAGTGATGGTAATTTTAAATAAATTGGACAGTGACTAGGTCTGTAGACTGCTGGTACTTTAAAACATCTGATTTTCCTAGCACTCACACTCATAATAACATTACTAGGACACACGTTACCTTCAAAAATACTTTGCAAATTGGCAAGTTCACTATCCAGGGGAATAAATCATATGGGTATGGTGAACCAGAGTCTCAATTAAACCTAATTTTCGGGACTTTGGGACGACGAACACCAATTTATATATAAACCAGTGAATACCGGTTTACGAAAGAGGCTAGTTACGAAAACCACGTCCGTACGCTATACTAAGACATTCAAAATGGGAGAGCCTAGTCCGTCTCTACCTCCATAGTAAACTTAAAGGAAGGAAAGATATGCATATATATATATATATATATATATATATATATATATATATATATATATAACATTGAGATGTACATTCTTTATAAAAATGCTACAAATGACTAACTGGAAAACGGTCAACGGAAAATCCCATAATGAATCGAAATAAACATAAATCAGAACAAATGAACAAATAAATAAAAAAATGGTAGAATATAAATTAACATATCTGGAATAATATAGTTTTTCAAATGACCATATAAAACTGAACTGATATTTTTCATGTCACAATATACAGATGTGCGTTGTGGTGCAGTACTTATCGGCTCGGAGAGAGAAATCGTGGAGCCGTGATCGAATTTCAGTTTAATTCCTCGCATTTTATGGTGTTTTCCGGGAAAATTTCTGATTTTTTGTACCTTGAGCGTTCATCATTATTTGTGTTAGCAGACCATCATTTAACCAATGTTTCCGTCGAAGCAGAATCCGAATAATACTTATCAAGCCGTTGCTTTGCTTGAACAGTATTTTCCCCATCAGAAATCAATGCTTTATTATCACACAAAATTCAAAGTTTTCCTTTATCTTTAAAATCTGCTACGGTAGCTTCACTTAAATGACTGTAGTTTGTAAACTAATAATCCGATTGGGCCCAAATATTGCCACGTGCCATTTTAAGGTTAGTACTTCATACAAATCTTATGAATATTTTATTAGTGGCGCCACCTATGTGTCATGCCCGGAAGATATTGAGTGATTTGTTAACTTCGTTATTTCCTAAGTTATGAGAAATTTTAAAATTTTGACTTAAATTGATTTCTTCCTATTGAAATATCTAGCTTTACGCAAATAATTATATTATTCATTTACTGTATAACAAATAAGCACGCATGACAAAATATATTTCTCAGAGAATCTTATCGATCAGACAATAAATGAAAAAACGTCGTAAATTACCATGACAAATGCGTTAAACCCAAATTGTATTGTTCACCTGAAAAATTTTGCTCTGAATGTTTTATTCAGAGCAAAACTTTTCAAGTGAACAATATTGAAAAAAAAAAATGTAAATTATTGAAAACATTGTTGTGTTAGTAATACAGCCACATACGCACCAAGTTATATATATATATGTAAATATTTATTTATTTTACATACATCCCCAAATTTGCTACAACGTTTTCTTCTTTGTGCCTTATCCCTTGTGGACGTTGATAATAATGGCTCTTCGAATTTTATTGTCCTTTTTATGATTGCTAAGTCTTCATTCCAACATGATGAAAAAAAATGACAAAATATTCATAAAATCTCTTTTTTATGTTATTATTAAGAGTAGGATGCAATTTTTTTTAGCTATCATACTATTTGAATAATCCTTTTTAGAATTTTAGTCATTTTCCTTAAATATGTTTTTTATTTCCGTCTATGGAGGAATATTTTATGAAAATTTTAAGCACATTTTTAATGTCAAAAAAGCAGATTTGGTTATTCTTGAAAAAATCAAATAATTTGGAAATTTTTAATGAATGAAATTATTTTAGAATAGCAGTATAGACCGGCGTTGCTCGGGAGTAATAAAAGCTTTAAAACTAATCCATGGTCCTGGAGCTCAGACTCAGCCTAACGAATATTTGTGTGAAGTTTGGTGAGAATCGGATTAGAATTATGGATTTGTATAAATGACATGCAGACAGATAAACAGACACACACACAAACATCTTGCCTTATATATATATATATATATATTATCGATTTTCTGCACTATTGTAAGAACTGCAATCTTGAAAATTCTGAATATCGTTTCTTATGTCTTTGTCTATGAGTGTATCAAATTTGATTAAAATCGGACCGCTCCTTCTATAACCCGATTTTTTCGATTATCGATTTTCGATATTTATCGGGGGTACCTCGACACAAAACATAGCTAAGAACACTCGCAGACGCTTATAGTACAACTGTGTAAATATTCAAGAAAATCCGTTCAGCCGTTTCGGAGTCTATAGGTAACACACACACACACACACACACACACACACACACACACACACACACACACACACACACACACAGAGTTCCATTTATAAATAAGTTTAGATAAGTTTTTTATACTAAAAATCTGAGTAAAAATAATATATTTTAATTCTTTTATTGTGCTACCCATCGCAATTATTCAATTTTATGAAATTTTGAGAAATCCTTTTTGTAGAGTTAAAAACCTACATTAATTATAAGGATATGTCTTTGGAGAATTATCAGAAATGCACAATGCTAACTACAGTATTTATAAATTTCATTGATAATTTCATCCCATTTCCCAAAACAATAATCTTCTTAAGTTTGACTGTAATACCAAAGTACCTAAAAATTCAACCAAATATGAGATTACTTTAAACATTTTCATAAATTGTTGAAATATTATGTAAATTAAAAAAACTATATATAAAAATAAATCACGTTAAACTCGTCAAGTAATATTTACAGTTATGTACCTTTGTGGTGCAGTGAATATCGACCCGGAAAGAAAAATCGAGGAGTCGAGTTCGAATTCCAGTTGAATCCATGGCATTCACTTACGCACAAATACCCTTGGAAAAGGTATTAATCCGTCTCTTCCCTCCAGTTATGGGTTAAATAATAGGACAGATTGAGTTCTATAGCCTTGGCTGGCAACCAGTTTACCGCCAAAAGCAATGGCAACCTACTGTAGGATAATCTACTGCCCAGTTAATCATGTCTCTTCTGAGACATGATCGCTCAACTGACAATTTATTTAAATTTGACAGACATTAAGTCAACAATAAATATGTTAACATTTTATAAAAACTTCTGCATGCAAGAAAACTTTTTTCTTTGATATTTTAAATTGAAATCCAATCAAATATTATACTAATTAAAAAATTATACAAAAAAATTAATCACGTTGAAATCGTCAAGTAATTTTCACAGTTATGTACCCTTGTGGTGCAGTGAGTATTGACTCGGAACGGCATATCGAGGAGCCGAGTTCGAATTTCAGTTGAATTCATGGCATTCACTTAGGCACAAATACTCTTGGTAAAGATATTAATCCGTCTCTTCCCCCAGTTATGGGTTAAATAATAGGACAGATTAAGTTTGATGTCCTTGTCTGGCAAACAATCTACCGCCGAAAGCAATGGCAAACTACTGTAGGATAATCTACTGCCCAGTTAATCATGTCTCTTTCGAGACATGATCGCCCAAAGCGTGTATGACGTATGGCACTAAACTGGCTGACAATTTATTTAAATTTGACAGACATTAGTTCAGCAAGAAATGTGTTAACAGTTTATAAAAACTTCTACATGCATGAAAAAAAAAATTTTCTTTGATATTTTAAATTGAAATTCAATAAAATATTAATGTCTTAAGAATTTAATTTTTGAAGATGACTGCGTAGTTAAAAATATATTAAAAATGTATTTCCTTTGAATTTGACATTTAATTTTACTACAAGCATTTTCCCATTGCAAAATCGCTCAAACATCAGATTATCGATAAATGTATCAACATCGAATAAAAACACCAACTTCCACTCTTCTTGAATATAAATACTTGTTATAAAATCTTGGCGTTGATAAAGTCCTTCAGATAAATATTTCTTTTGTTTTTATTCATTAAATATATTATATAGAAATCGCAATGTTTACGGAAATGAGTATTGTGAGCAGGAATTTCTTCCTCTCTATTTTGGTCATCAATTACAGATTCACAAAATAATCTGAACGAAATTGATGAAAGTCAGTTATGAGTAAATACAATAGTACACATTCTTACATTAGTGTTTTGCATTTAAACATTTATTATTTCAGATGTATTATGCAGTATTGCACAAATTTAATATGTTGACGTGACAATTAAATGAAAAAGTTTATGACTACTTTTTTTGTCGGAAACAACATCTATTCAATATCAACAGAAAGCTTTTCTACGAGATTTTCCGTTATCAAAAGCATCAATATAGTGTTTATATATTAGAATTTTCTGACGCTCGAGGAAATTTTTGGTCTGTTTTTGTGTCTGTGTATGTGTGAGTATGTATATGTGAATATGTGTGTGTGTGTGTGTGTGTGTGTGTGTGTGTGTGTGTGTGTGTGTGAGCGTTCCTCAAGAGAATCTGGATAAGTTGGTCTACTTCGTTTCACCCGGAACCTATGCGACAAGTTGTTTAATCTATTACTTGTAAGGACGCTATTGGTTTGCTGAAGTCGCTCTTCGTCAAAATTACTAAGGAGATTTAGCTCGTCACTGCATTCCTACTTGACGTCAGTAGTTTGGCAAGACACTCAGTAGCTTCATTTCGAAAGTTTTCAAGTTTTTTTGCTGTTATGCTTTTTGTTGAGGAGGAAACACAAAGAATCGCTTTGGCTGTTCGTAATTGGAATCATTCATTGTCAGGAGCACATTCTGTAGTGAAAACCAACCAGCGATCCGTGAGTTACATGTTCGATAAAAGTCACAAAATTAGGATAAAGTACTACAAAATATTACGGTAGAGAATGGAGCTGCCTTGTTATAATTTTGATATCCGATACCTACCAGATCTGGAGAACATAGTACATTATGTACTGCAATCTTTAGTAATTCCCTATCAAGATACGTGGCACCCTGGAGATAGATGCTTGTGTCATTTTGTTAAAGTATGCCCTATTCTGTGGAGGCTGTGCGATAATTGATAGTTAACCTCCTAAGTTATTTGTTTATTGCTGTAACCTGGTATTGAAGTCAGAACACTTTTGGTCAAGTCACGGGAACTAACCATCGTCTATATCCACTGGGATATGTGTCCTTGAGGACAACAGCAATTGAATTTCTTTTTTTTTACCTGAGTTCATATTTCAATTTTTGTCGCTAGAAATCCCTGTTATTGATTCCGATATCATATTAATTTCAATTCTTGATCGGCTTTGGAGATTTTTGTAGCTTATGTTTATGAAATCCTGTACCTGCTGTCATGAGTTGTCATGTTCGAGTGAGAAAGACGGATACTAATGAGTTTAGGAATTAGGGGTAGTGTAAGATTGTGAGTGTGGGATTGGGGATAGCTTTTGTTCACCTCAATGAGAGCGTTTTGTAGAATGGTGAATCAGTCATTCTGTCACAAAACGTTTAAAAATATAAAATGCTGTCAATGTAATCGAAATATATTTGTGAAACATTTACATTTAATTAGAAATTTTTTGTATCGGGCCAACGTCCAAAGTGTCTGAGCTCCAAGATCATGCGTTTAATTGATTAATTTAAAAAAATCATTTAAAAATTAATTTCTTGGTTGTTCATAAAGATAAGTTAATATTAATAAAAATAGAAACTACAGAACAAATAAGTTACAACGACAGTTTAATATTCAGCCGTTTTCCGGATTACCTTGAAATTGTTCAATAAAATACATTCCCGCAAGAAATGTTGAAATTGTTAAAAAGACAATCGAATAAAGAGAAAATTAGAGAATTAAATATACAATAAAAACAATTGGCAAAATTATAAGGAATATTTTTATTTTAGCTTTGATACAATCATTATAAATATATATATAAATTTCCAAAACAATAACAGTTGATAAATGCACATATATCATTATATATATATATATATATATATATATATATATATATATAAGTATCTGTATTTCTGCGTGCATGTGTGTGTTGAAAAGTGTGGCGTGATGTTGATTGCCTCTTGTTTACGTATATCTTTTTAACAATACGAATGAAGGTTATAACTTTTTAAAATATGATATAACTGACTGACCGTATAACAGCCAACGAAACGTTTCATATTGAATTGAAACAAACATATATTAGAAAAAATGAGATGTGCAAAGAAAACTATGATAGAATAAAGATTAAAATGTCTGGGATAATATATTTTTGCAAAGGACCATATAATAGTCAACTAAGATTTTTTCATATTGAAATGAAATTATATAAAACATTTGTCTTTACTGACAGGGGAACAAAGTATTTTGAAATGTCTATCATTTTTAGGTATCATATTTAGTGTTGGAAGGATTCTTGATAAACTTATGAGCACACACACAACCTGTTTGGATGTGTTTTGTTATTGGTTCATAGACGAAGATTCCATCGACACAGACAGACGTACGTTGAAGGAAGAACATTTTACTGTAAACAGGTTCACAGTTGTGCATTCCTTTAGATTCAATACAGTCAGGACAACGGCATACGGCCTCTGATCGAACTGATGGGAACAATGTAGAATCTGTGATGATCTTTGTATACCAAGGGCAAGTAGATCGGTCCTGGGTCTTTCCTGTGGTCGGCAACGTCTTGGGACATGTTGCTTTCCCGCGATGCAAAGTCTGGTTAGAAGAAGAGGAAATATATTCAGCCGGTAACAGAAATTTATTTCCCATTGACGCTTGAGCCAATTTTTCGTAGTGGATATTCAGGTCAGACGGAACTTTACAATTGCTGGTCAGTGGTGCTCCTGAGGCAAACATCATTCCACAAAAGAAAGCAACAGATAAAAGAATTACCTGCAATGAATAGAAAAAAATTTAACATATTATACTTTAAAACAAAACTACAAACAACTAGAAATTCAGTTTTCTGTCAAAATAATTAAATTTTAGTAACTATATTATCGTTTGCAATTAATAGTTTTTCAATAAAACAATTTATTTACTCAGTGTATAATGTAATGTCAGTTTCTGATACAAGGGAATGAATTTTTAAATGTGATCAAGAAGTCTTTCCTACATTAATAGATGAAAAACCGTTTTGTCTGTCTAGGCTTGAAGTAATCCAGCCCAATTCATAAGCTATTATCATTAGTGTTTGGATTTATTAAATGGATATTCAATCTAAGTATGA
>JBBBDQ010001319.1:4160000-4310000 GCA_037127315.1 Ascarosepion bandense
TGTTTACGGAAATGAGTATTGTGAGCAGGAATTTCTTCCTCTCTATTTTGGTCATCAATTACAGATTCACAAAATAATCTGAACGAAATTGATGACGGTCAATTATGAGTAAATACAATAGGACACATTCTTACATTAGTGTTTTGCATTTAAACATTTATTACTTCAGATGAATTATGCAGTATTGCACAAATTTAATATGTTGACGTGACAATTAAATGAAAAAGGTTTACGACTACTTTTTTTGTCGGAAACAACATCTATTCAATATCAACATCATGCTTTTCTACGCGATTTTCCATTATCAAAGGCATCAATATAGTGTTTATATATTAGAATTTTCTGACGCTCGAGAAAATTTTTGGTCTGTTTATGTGTTTGTGTATGTGTGAGTATGTATATGTGAATATGTGTGTGTGTGTGTGTGTGTGTGTGTGTGTGTGTGTATTCTCTAGCACTTATTGTGGAGCAATGCGTTATGTACGACAATCTCTAGTAAATCTCTATCAAGTGATATGGCACCCTGGAGATAGATGCTTGCGTCATTTTATGCCTAATTCAATGGGGGATGTGCGATAATTAATTCAGTACTGTAGAGTATGTGTGGGATGCATACCAAACATTCATCGACCTGAAGGTAATCATCACATACAAGCTACTCAGCCTTTCGAGTGAGTAAATATGGAATTTAAGACACCGCAAATAAGAATAGTCATTTTCTTAGCATTATAGATGCATAAACGGGGTTCCCTTTTGCGTTCCCCCTGTGCAGATATGACTGATTCTACTATTATTATTATTATTTATCTCCCTTAGTTGTTCTCAATCTTTGGCATGCTTGCCTGCATCCTATTGGAGAAGGAGCCATATTTTATGTGAAATAAATTTGGAATTTCTATAATCTTCAAGATGTGGAGCGGTTCAAGTACCATTGCCTTGAAATCAAGTGATCAACATGGTCAAATATTATTTTCTCATCTTTGCTGTCTTTTTTATGACGTTTCGACCTTCTTCAGCTAGGAATTTAGAATAGAACATTTATAACGATCACTGGGTTATATAATTTTTCCTCATTTTTTTTTTTTTGTGATGCCTCTTCTGGTAGATTGTTCATTGCTGTCGACTGATATTGAAGTAAGAACATTTTCGTTCAAGTCACGGGAACTAACCATCATCTATACCAACTGGGCTATTTGTCCTTGAGGACAACAGTAAGTGCATTTCTGGGACTTATAAAATTAAAGTGTAAAAAACCACTTTTTTCCCATATTGTATTCATTTCTATGTTTGATCGGCTTAGGAGATTTTTGTCCTGAGTTGTCATGTTCGAGTATGAAAGACGGATACTAATGAGTTTAGGAATTAGGGGTAATGTAAGATTGCGTGTTTGGAGTTGAGGATAGATTTTGTTCAGCTCAATGAGAACGATTTGTAGAATGATGAATGGTCTATTTCACAGTCATTCTGTCACAAAAGATTTAAAAATATAAAATGTTGTCAGTTTAATCGAAATATATCTGTGAAACATTTACATTTAATTAGAAATTTTTTATCAACACACTAGCAAAGATTAAAGCTTTTAATCGATTAATTTAAACAAACATTTAAAAATTAATTTTTAGTTGTTCATAAAGATACGACCATATTAATAAAAATAGAAACTACAGAAAAAATAAGTAACAAGGACAGTTTAATATTCAGCCGTTTTGCGGATTACTTTGAAATTGTTCAATAAAATACATTCCCGCAAAATGTTGAAATTGTTAAAAAGACAATCGAATGAAAGAAAAAATTAAATATACAATAAAAACAACTGGCAAAATTATAAGAAAGATTCATATTTTAACTTTGATACAATCATTATAAAAATAAATATAAATTTTCAAAAGAATAACAGTTAATAAATGCACATATATCATGAGATATCGGTATATATATATATATATATATATATATATATATATATATATATATATATATATATTTTGTGTAAGTATCTGTATTTCTGCGTGCATGCGTTTGTTGAAGAGTGTGGTGTGATGTTGATTGACTTTTGTTCACGTATATTTATTTAACAATACGAATGAAGTTTAAATCTTTTTAAAATATAACTGATTGACCGTATAACGGCTAACGAAACGTTCCATATTAAATTGAAACAAACATATATTAGAACAAATGTTATGTGAAAAGAAAACAATGATAGAATAAAGATTAAAATGTCTGGGATAATATATTTTTACAAATGACCATATAATAGTCAACCGAGTTTTCCATATTGAAATGAAATTATATAAAACATTTGTCTTTACTGACAGGTGAACAAAGTATTTTGGAATGTTTATCATTTTTAGATGTCATATTCAGTGTTGGCAGGATTCTTGATGAACTTATGAGCACACACACAACCTGTTTGGATGTGTTTTGTTATCGGTTTATAGACAAACAGTCCATCCACACAAACAGACGTCCGTTGAAGGAAGAACATTTCACTGTAAACAGGTTCACAGTTGTGCATTCCGTCAGATCCAATACAGTCTGGACAACGGCAGACGGCCTCTGATCGAACTGATGGGAACAGTGTAGAATCTGTGATGCTTTTCGTATACCAAGGGCAAGTGGATCGATCCTGAGTCTCTCCTGTGGTCGGCAATGTCTTGGGACATGTTGTTTCCCCGCGATGCAAAGTCTGGTTAGAAGACGAGGAAATATATTCAGCCGGTAACATGAATTTATTTCCCATTGACGCTTGAGCCAAATTATCGTAGTGGATATTCAGGTCAGACGGAACATTACAATTGTTGGTCAGTGGTGCTCCTGAGGCAAAAATTATTCCACAAAAGAAAACAACAGATAAAAGAATTACCTGCAATGAATAGAAAAAAATTTAACATATTATATTTGAAAATAATACTACAAACAACTAGAAATTCAGTTTTATGTCAAAATAATTAAATTTTAGTAAGTATATTATCGTTTGCAATTAATAGTTTTTGAGTAGGATTGGTTCAGTAAATAATAAATGAATAAATACGTTAACAATCAGCTGAAGATTCAAGAAACGATGGTGACAGGATTGCTGAACTGGTATGAATATTGACTTGAAATTTATCTCAATATATATACATATATGTACACGTTGGACTCTAAATGAACGTCAAGATTTAGTAATTTTTTTTTAAACCGGAAGAATTTCACGGATTTAATGAAAGATAGTGATTTTTTATTAAGTTCCTTTTTGGTTTTTTGAATAGTAGGAAACGTTTTGCTTCCGATAGAAAAATTAACTTTACTCAGATCATTTCGCTATTTCTTTGCAGCAGTAAAAATGACGTGTATTACAAAATATATTTACTTGGAGTCACAAGGAAACTTTTGTGAAGAAGTCAATAAAGAAAAAACAAACAAACAAACAAACAAAAAAACAAAAAAACCAATACAAAACACAAAACTACAAAAAAGAACAAAAATTACGTTGTAATTTATCATGACAGAATAGGGAAACAAACTATTTTACTGGAAAATAATCTTTTGTGTGAAAAAAAAAGTTTTGTTTTGATTGAAAAAAAATTTTTCGGAAAAAAATTCTTATAAATATTATTAACGTTATGTTAGTAACTTTCAGTACACCCAGTGGTACAAAAGTAATTCGTGTTTTATAAAAACGAGAAGCCGTAGAAATGTGAAAAAAAAACAAAACTAAATGGATATGAGTTGGAGGTCAAATATATGTTCTCTCTGTTTGCACAGAGAGGAAGTTAAATATTGAATGTAGATGGCTTCCGATATATATATATATATATATATATATATATATATATATATATATATACAAACATTGACTTTTACTCACAGAAATAACAAATAGATTTAAATAAAGTAGACATCATCATGTAGACCTTAGGATCCTTTCAGTAAACACATTATCAAAGGTGCATGTTGGCGTGAACGTTAATGATATACAGGGCACAAAATTTACTTGCAGAAGGGAAAGTTGGAACACGTTTAAAAGTATAATTTTAATTAAAAAAATTGAAATGTAAGGTGGGAATGTATACACACACTTCTAAAAGAGTAGTAAAATGGAAAAAGAATAACAGACAATTCCTCTAATGAAATGCTCTTTCTGGCGGCACAGGTTAGATTGTTGGATCTTCAAACAAACAGCCTCTAAAATCCGTAAATGATGGGCCGAGCGAGCACTGTGCAAGGCAGTAAACCAAGTGTCCTCATAGCCAGAAGCACAGGCTTGATTTTCGAGTAAATGTTGTCCAATAACCGATTCTTGAACAACCTGAGTTGTTCTTATTGACCGTCTAGGACAACCCGAACATACATTTGCGGGGACGTGCTGTGCTACTCGTGTTTTCAACCTCAGATTGGTTCGTCCTATGTACACCGATTCACAACGGAATTTGTATTTATAAAGAATAGAAATCTTTACTAAAATAGGACAACCCATCTTTAGTGAAAGAAGGAGACACAGTTCGAGTTTGAAACACAGTACGCAACTTAACTGAAAAGTAACACGACGAAACGCAAGACAAAACTTTGTCAGTTTTGAACTGACACTTTCTACCAAGTGATGGTAATTTTAAATAAATTGGACAGCGACTAGGTCCGTAGACTGCTGGTACTTTAAAACATCTGATTTTCCTAGCATTCACACGCATAATAACATTACTAGGATAACCGTTACCTTCAAAAATACTTTGCAAATTGGCGAGTTCACTATCCAGGGGAAAAAATCATATGGGTATGGTGAACCAGAGTCTCAATTAAAAATAATTTTCGGGACTTTGGGACGACGAACTCCAATTTATATATAAACCAGTGAATACCGGTTTACGAAAACCACGTCCGTATGCTATACTAAGACATTCAAAATGGGAGAGCCCAGTCCTTCTCTACCTTCATAGTAAACTTAAGGGAAGGAACGATATATATATATATATATATATATATATATATATATATATATATATATATATATTTAACATTGAGATGTACATTCTTTATAAAAATGTTACAAATGACTAACTGGAAAAAGGTCAACGGTCGAAATAAACATAAATCAGAACAAATGAACAAATAAATAAAAAAATGGTAGAATATAAATTAACATATCTGGAATAATATAGTTTTTCAAATGTCCATATAAAAGTGAACTGATATTTTTCATGTCACAATATACGGATGTGCGTTGTGGTGCAGTACTTATCGGCTCGGAGCGAGAAATCGTGGAGCCGTGATCGAATTTCAGTTTAATTCCTTGCATTTTATGGTGTTTTCCGGGAAAATTGCTGATTTTTTTTTACCTTGAGCGTTCATCATTATTTGTGTTAGCAGACCATCATTTAACCGATGTTTCCGTCGAAGCAGAATCCGAATAACACTTATCAAGCCGTTGCTTTGCTTGAACAGTATTTTCCCCATCAGAAATCAATGCTTTATTATCACACAAAATTCAAAGTTTTCCTTTATTTTTAAAATCTGCTACGGTAGCTTCACTTAAATGATCGTAGTTTGTAAACTAATAATCCGATTTGGCCCAAATATTGCCACGTGCCATTTTAAGGTTAGTACTTCATACAAATCTTATGAATATTTTATTAGTGGCGCCACCTATGTGTCATGCCCGGGAGATATTGAGTGATTTGTTAACTTCGTTATTTCCTAAGTTATGAGAAATTTTAAAATTTTGACTTAAATTGATTTCTTCCTATTGAAATATCTAGCTTTACGCAAATAATTATATTATTCATTTACTGTATAACAAATAAGCACGCATGACAAAATATATTTCTCAGAGAATCTTATCGATCAGACAATAAATGAAAAAACGTCGTAAATTACCATGACAAATGCGTTAAACCCAAATTGTATTGTTCACCTGAAAAATTTTGCTCTGAATGTTTTATTCAGAGCAAAACTTTTCAAGTGAACAATATTGAAAAAAAAAAATGTAAATTATTGAAAACATTGTTGTGTTAGTAATACAGCCACATACGCACCAAGTTATATATATATATATGTAAATGTTTATTTATTTTACATACATCCCCAAATTTGCTACAACGTTTTCTTCTTTGTGCCTTATCCCTTGTGGACGTTGATAATAATGGCTCTCCGAAGTTTATTGTCCTTTTTATGATTGCTAAGAATTTATTCCAACATGATGAAAAAAAATGACAAAATATTCATAAAATCTCTTTTTTATGTTATTATTAAGAGTAGGATGCAATTTTTTTTAGCTATCATGCTATTTGAATAATCCTTTTTAGAATTTTAGTCATTTTCCTTAAATATGTTTTATATTTCCGTCTATGGAGGAATATTTTATGAAAATTTTAAGCACATTTTTAATGTTAAAAAAGCAGATTTGGTTAATCTTGGAAAAATCAAATAATTTGGAAATTTTTAATGAATGAAATTATTTTAGAATAGCAGTATAGACCGGCGTTGCTCGGGAGTAATAAAAGCTTTAAAACTAATCCATGGTCCTGGAGGTCAGACCCAGCCTAACGAATATTTGTGTGAAGTTTGGTGAGAATCGGATTAGAATTATGGATTTGTATAAATGACATGCAGACAGATAAACAGACACACACACAAACATCTTGCCTTATATATATATATATATATTATCGATTTTCTGCACTATTGTAAGAACTGCAATCTTGAAAATTCTGAATATCGTTTCTTATGTCTTTGTCTATGAGTGTATCAAATTTGATTAAAATCGGACCGCTTCTTCTATAACCCCATTTTTTCGATTATCGATTTTCGATATTTATCGGGGGTACCTCGACACAAAACATAGCTAAGAACACTCGCAGACGCTTATAGTACAACTGTGTAAATATTCAAGAAAATCCGTTCAGCCGTTTCGGAGTCTATAGGTAACGGACACACACACACACACACACACACACACACACACACACACACACACACACTCAGAGTTCCATTTATAAATAAGTTTAGATAAGTTTTTTATACTAAAAATCTGAGTAAAAATAATATATTTTAATTCTTTTATTGTGCTACCCATCGCAATTATTCAATTTTATGAAATTTTGAGAAATCCTTTTTGTAGAGTTAAAAACCTACATTAATTATAAGGATATGTCTATGGAGAATTATCAGAAATGCAGAAGGCTAACTACAGTATTTATAAATTTCATTGATAATTTCATCCCATTTCCCAAAACAATAATCTTCTTCAGTTTGACTGTAATACCAAAGTACCTAAAAATTCAACCAAATATGAGATTACTTTAAACATTTTCATAAATTGTTGAAATATTATGTAAATTAAAAAAACTATATATAAAAATAAATCACGTTAAACTCGTCAAGTAATATTTACAGTTATGTACCTTTGTGGTGCAGTGAATATCGACCCGGAAAGAAAAATCGAGGAGTCGAGTTCGAATTCCAGTTGAATCGATGGCATTCACTTACGCACAAATACCCTTGGAAAAGGTATTAATCCGTCTCTTCCCTCCAGTTATGGGTTAAATAATAGGACAGATTGAGTTCTATAGCCTTGGCTGGCAACCAGTTTACCGCCAAAAGCAATGGCAACCTACTGTAGGATAATCTACTGCCCAGTTAATCATGTCTCTTCTGAGACATGATCGCTCAACTGACAATTTATTTAAATTTGACAGACATTAAGTCAACAATAAATATGTTAACATTTTATAAAAACTTCTGCATGCAAGAAAACTTTTTTCTTTGATATTTTAAATTGAAATCCAATCAAATATTATACTAATTAAAAAATTATACAAAAAAATTAATCACGTTGAAATCGTCAAGTAATTTTCACAGTTATGTACCCTTGTGGTGCAGTGAGTGTTGACTCGGAACGACATATCGACGAGCCGAGTTCGAATTTCAGTTGAATTCATGGCATTCACTTAGGCACAAATACTCTTGGTAAAGATATTAATCCGTCTCTTCCCCCAGTTATGGGTTAAATAATAGGACAGATTGAGTTCTATAGCCTTAGCTGGCAATCAATCTACCGCCGAAAGCAATGGCAAACTATTGTAGGATAATCTACTGCCCAGTTAATCATGTCTCTTTCGAGACATGATCGCCCAAAGCGTGTATGACGTATGGCACTAAACTGGCTGACAATTTATTTAAATTTGACAGACATTAGTTCAGCAAGAAATGTGTTAACAGTTTATAAAAACTTCTACATGCACGAAAAAAAAATTTTTCTTTGATATTTTAAATTGGAATTCAATAAAATATTAATGTCTCAAGAATTTAATTTTTGAAGATGACTGCGTAGTTAAAAATATTTTAAAAATGTATTTCCTTTGAATTTGACATTTAATTTTACTACAAGCATTTTCCCATTGCAAAATCGCTCAAACATCAGATTATCGATAAATGTATCCACATCGAATAAAAACACCACACTTCTTGAATATAAATACTTGTTATAAAATCTTGGCGTTGATAAAGTCCTTCAGATAAATATTTCTTTTGTCTTTATTCATTAAATATATTATATAGAAATCGCAATCTTTACGGAAATGAGTATTGTGAGCAGGAATTTCTTCCTCTCTATTTTGGTCATCAATTACAGATTCACAAAATAATCTGAACGAAATTGATGAAGGTCAATTATGAGTAAATACAATAGTACACATTCTTACATTAGTGTTTTGCATTTAAACATTTATTACTTCAGATGAATTATGCAGTATTGCACAAATTTAATATGTTGACGTGACAATTAAATGAAAAAGCTGTATGACTACTTTTTTTTGTCGGAAACAACATCTATTCAATATCAACATCATGCTTTTCTACGCGATTTTCCGTTATCAAAAGCATCAATATAGTGTTTATATATTAGAATTTTCTGACGCTCGAGGAAATTTTTGGTCTGTTTATGTGTTTGTGTATGTGTGAGTATGTATATGTGAATATGTGTGTGTGTGTGTGTGTGTGTGTGTGTGTGTGTGTGTGTGTGTGTGTGTGTGTGTGTGAGCGTTCCTCAAGAGAATCTGGATAAGTTGGTCTACTTCGTTTCACCCGGAACCTATGCGACAAGTTGTTTAATCTATTACTTGTAAGGACGCTATTGGTTTGCTGAAGTCGCGCTTCCTCAAAATTACTAAGGAGATTTAGCTCGTCACTGCATTCCTACTTGACGTCAGTAGTTTGGCTAGACACTCAGTAGCTTCATTTCGAAAGTTTTCAAGTTTTTTCGCTGTTATGCTTTTTGTTGAGGAGGAAACGCAAAGAATCGCTTTGGCTGTTCGTAATTGGAATCATTCATTGTCAGGAACACATTCTGTAGTGAAAACCAACCAGCGATCCGTGAGTTACATGTTCGATAAATGTCACAAAATTAGGATAAAGTACTACAAAATATTACGGTAGAGAATGGAGCTGCCTTGTTATAATTTTGATATCCGATACCTACCAGATCTGAAGAACATAGTACATTATGTACTGCAATCTTCAGTAATTCCCTATCAAGATAGGTGGCACCCTGGAGATAGATGCTTGTGTCATTTTGTTAAAGTATGCCCTATTCTGTGGAGGCTGTGCGATAATTGATAGTTAACCTCCTAAGTTATTTGTTTATTGCTGTAACCTGGTATTGAAGTCAGAACACTTTTGGTCAAGTCACGGGAACTAACCATCGTCTATATCCACTGCGATATGTGTCCTTGAGGACAACAGCAATTGAATTTCTTTTTTTTTTACCTGAGTTCATATTTCAATTTTTGTCGCTAGAAATCCCTGTTATTGATTCCGATATCATATTAATTTCAATGCTTGATCGGCTTTGGAGATTTTTGTAGCTTATGTTTATGAAATCCTGTACCTGCTGTCATGAGTTGTCATGTTCGAGTGAGAAAGACGGATACTAATGAGTTTAGGAATTAGGGGTAGTGTAAGATTGTGAATGTGGGATTGGGAACAGATTTTGTTCACCTCAATGAGAGCGTTTTGTAGAATGGTGAATCAGTCATTCTGTCACAAAACGTTTAAAAATATAAAATGCTGTCAATGTAATCGAAATATATTTGTGAAACATTTACATTTAATTAGAAATTTTTTGTATCAACAAACAAGTGAAAATTTTAAGCGTTTAATTGATTAATTTGAAAAATCATTTAAAAATTAATTTCTTGGTTGTTCATAAAGATAAGTTAATATTAATAAAAATAGAAACTACAGAACAATTAAGTAACAAGGACAGTTTAATATTCAGCCGTTTTCCGGATTACCTTGAAATTGTTCAATAAAATACATTCCCGCAAAATGTTGAAATTGTTAAAAAGACAATCGAATAAAAGAAAATTAGAGTAATAAATATACAATAAAAACAATTGGCAAAATTATAAGGAATATTTTTATTTTAGCTTTGATACAATCCTTATAAATATATATATAAATTTCCAAAACAATAACAGTTGATAAATGCACATATATCATTATATATATATATATATATATATATATATATATATATATATATATAAGTATCTGTATTTCTGCGTGCATGTGTGTGTTGAAAAGTGTGGTGTGATGTTGATTGCCTCTTGTTTACGTATATTTTTTTAACAATACGAATGAAGGTTATATTTTTTAAAATATGATATAACTGACTGACCGTATAACAGCCAACGAAACGTTTCATATTGAATTGAAACAAACATATATTAGAAAAAATGAGATGTGAAAAGAAAACTATGATAGAATAAAGATTAAAATGTCTGGGATAATATATTTTTGCAAAGGACCATATAATAGTCAACTGTGTTTTTTCATATTGAAATGAAATTATATAAAACATCTGTCTTTACTGACAGGTGAACAAAGTATTTTGGAATGTTTATCATTTTTAGATGTCATATTCAGTGTTGGAAGGATTCTTGATGACCTTATGAGCACATACACAACCTGTTTGGATGTGCTTTTTTATTGGTTCATAAACAAACAGTCCATCGACACAGACAGACGTACGTTGAAGGAAGAACATTTCACTGTAAACAGGTTCACAGTTGTGCATTCCGTCAGATCCAATACAGTCTGGACAACGGCAGACGGCCTCTGATCGAACTGATGGGAACAGTGTAGAATCTGTGATGATTTTCGTATACCAAGGGCAAGTGGATCGATCCTGAGTCTCTCCTGTGGTCGGCAATGTCTTGGGACATGTTGTTTCCCCGCGATGCAAAGTCTGGTTAGAAGACGAGGAAATATATTCAGCCGGTAACATAAATTTATTTCCAATTGACGCTTGAGCCAATTTTTCATAGCGGATATTCAGGTCAGACGGAACTTTACAATTGCTGGTCAGTGGTGCTCCTGAGGCAAACATCATTCCACAAAAGAAAGCAACAGATAAAAGAATTACCTGCAATGAACAGAAAAAAATATTAACAGATTAAACTTTAAAATAAGATTATAAACAACTAGAAATCCAGTTTTATTTCAATATAATTAAATTTTAGTAACTATATTATCGTTTACAATTAATATTTTTGTAATAAAATGTATAAGAATAAAATTAATAATTTAATTTCTCAGTATATAATGTAATGTCTGTTTGTGACACAAGGGAATGAATTTCTTAAATGTGATCAATAAGTCTTTTTTACATCAATAGATGAAAAACTTTTTTTTTCTATCTAGACTTGATGTAATCCAACCCAATTGATAAGCAATTATCATTAGTGTTTGGATTTATCAAATGGATATGCAATATAAAGATGATGAACGTACTGAAAGTTGCAAATATATAAAATTAAATCGGTGGTTAGAGATGGAATTGTATATTTTTTATAATGAATTAATTACTAATTATGTGAATAATAATAACGGCGCAAATAATATATCTTAATATCATAAATAAAATTTTAAAATATTTTTAAACACACGAAAAACAACTTTTTATTTTGGGACTGAAAAAAAATTATAATTAGCATTTTATGAGTAATAAATATGAAAGACAAAATATGAATGGTACAAACAATATTTACATTTATATTAAAATGAAATGATGTGAAAAAATGATATGATTAAAATATACGAATTAAAATGTCATACTGTAACTAGAATTTGTTTTATTCATTATGAATTTACGCAAAGAAAAAAAAGAAAAGAAAAAATATGTAAAACGAATAATGGATTTTAATTTTCTTACCATAATTATACCTGATAATAGATAAATTACAAATTTTAGAAACTTCTTTTAAAATGAAGTTGTTTTTTTTGTTTGGGGAATGTTACTAATAATGTGTATTAAAATCATTGTTAAATAACATATTTCTGAATAACTGTACACGATAAAAATCAAAATTAATATTGTGGAAGTTCTTTGTTTGAAAGAAATTAAAATTACGCAATGGTCACTTGGATTTTTATCTCAGTGTTATTCCAGTTATATTAGTTGATAAAATGAAATTATTATTTACAAAAATTAAGCAGTCAAATAAATTGTAAATTGTAAACCAGGGGAGACAACTACATCATTTTGTAAATCATGTGAAAAGTATTCATTTCGACTTACGTTAGGCATGTTCAAACTGATAAGATTGGTTCAGTAAATAAGAAATGAATAAATACGTTTACAATCAGCTGACGATTCAAGAAACGATGTTGACAGGGCTGTTGAACTGGTATGAATATTGAATTGAAATGTAACTATATATATATATATTCATGGTATATATAGCCACGCCTATTTACGCTGAAGGAAAACCCGTCGGACTCTAAATGAACGACAAGTTTTAGTATATTTATTTTATACCGGAACAAATTCACGGATTTAATGAAAGATAGTGATTTTTTTATTAAGTTACTTTTTTTAGTTTTTTGAATAGTAGGAAGCGGTTTTCTTCCGATGGAAAAATTAACTTTACTCAGACCATTTCGCTATTTATTTGCAGCAGTAAAAATAACGTGTGTTAAAAATATATTTATCTTGGAGTGACAAGGAAAAATTTCTGAAGAAGTCTATAGAACAAAACAAAACAAATTAAGAAAAATATCAAGAAGTCTATAAAGAAGAACAAAGCAAAACAAAAAACAAAAATTACGTTGCAATTTATAATGACAGAATAGGGAAAAACAAACTATTATTTTACTTGAAAATTTTGTTTTCAGTGAAACTTTTGTTGGAAAAAATATTAAGTTTTATAAATATTATTAATGTTAGATTAGTAACTTTCATTACACCCAGTGGTACAAAAGTAATTCGTGATTTTAAAAAAATGAGAAGCCGTAGTGATGTGAAAAACAAAAAAAAACTAAATGGATATGATTTAGAGCTAGATATATGCTCTCTCTGTTTGCAGAGAGAGGTCGTTAAAGATTGAATGTAGATGGTCTCCAATATATATATACATATATATATACAAACAGGGACTTTCACCTACAGAAATAACAAGTATATTTAAATAAAGTAGACATCATCATGTAGACCTTAGCATATTTCAGCCAACACATTATTAAAGGTGCATGTTGGCGTTAACGTTAGTGATATACAGGACACGAAATTTACTTACAGAAGGGAAAGTTGGAACCCGTTTAAAAGCATAATTTTAATAAAAAAAAAAAAAAACGGGATGTAGAGGTGGGTGTAAACACACAGTTCCAAAAGAGTAGTAAAATGGAAAAAGAATAACTCTCAATTCCTCAAACAATCATAAAGGGTGAATGAAATGCTCCTCCTGTATGCAAAGGATAGGCTAATGAATCTTCAAATAAACAGCCTCTAAAACACGTAAATGGTGGGCCGAGGCAGAAAAGTAAGTGTCCTCATAGCCAGAAGCACAGACTTGATTTTCGAGTAAATGTTGTCCAATGATCGATTCTTGAACAACCTGAGTTGTTCTTATTGACAGTCTAGAACTACCCGAACATACATTTGCGGGGACGTGCCGCGCTACTCGTGTTTTCAACCTCAGATTGGTTCTTCCTATGTACACCGCTTCACAACGGAATTTGTATTTATAAAGAAGAGAAATCTTTACTAAAATAGGATAACCCATCTTTAGTTAAAAGAAGGAAACACAGTTAGAGTTTGAAACATGGTACGCAACTTAACTGAAAAGTAACACGACGAAACGCAAGACGGAAGTTTGTCAGTTTTGAACTGACACTTTCTACCAAGCCATGATAATTTTAGATAAATTGGACAGCGACTAGGTCCGTAGACTGCTGGTACTTTAAAACGTCTGATTTTCCTAGCACTCACAAGCATAATAATATTACTAGGGTAACCATTACCTTCAAAAATACTTTGCAAATTGGCGAGTTCACTATCCAACCACCCTGGAGAACAAATCATAGAGGCACGGTGAAACACGATTAAACTTATTTTTCGGGTCTTTGGGAGGAACGAGTGCCAATTCGTATATAAACCAGTGAATGTGGGTTTACGAAAGACACTAGTTTCGAAAACCCCGTCCTGCGCTGTACAAGGATATCCAAAAGGGGAAAGACCAGTATTTCTCCATCTACATAGTAAACTTAAGGGAGGGATATATATATATATATATATATATATATATATATCATTGAGATGTACATTCTTACTTTATCAAAATGTTGCAAATGACCAAATGGAAAACGACCAACGGGAAGTCCGATAATGAATCGAAATAAACATAAATAAGAACAAATGAGCAGAAAATAGAAAAAAAAATAGTAGAATATAAACTAACATATCTAGAATAATATATTTTTTGCAAATGACCATATAACAGTCAATTGATATTCTTCATATTGAATTGAAATTATATGACAGTGCCCATACAGTGCAGTGTTGTGGTGCAGTAGTTATCGGCTCGGAGCGAGAAATCGGGGAGCCGAGTTTGAATTCGTAGTATTTTTTGATGCTTAACGGGAAAATTGCCGATTTTTGGCGACATACCATCCTTTAACAGATGTTTCCGTCGAAGCAGAGTTCGAATAACACTTATCAAGCCGTTGCTTTGCTTGAACAGTATTTTCCCAACAAAAAACAATGCTTTATCATCACCCGAAATTCAAATGTTTCCTTTATTTTGAAAACTTGCAACGGAAGCTTCACTTAAATGACCGTAATTTGTAAACTAATAATCCTAATAATATTGCCACGTGCCATTTTAAGGTTAGTACTTCATACAAATCTTATGAAAATTTTATTAGTGGCGCCACCTATGTGTCATGCCCGGGAGATATTGAGTGATTTGTTAACTTGGTTATTTCCTAAGTTATGAGAAATTTTAAAATTTTGACTTAAATTGATTTCTTGCTATTGAAATGTCTAGCTTTACGCAAATAATTATATTATTCATTTACTGTATAACAAATAAGCATGCATTACAAAATATATTTCTCAGAGAATCTTATCGACCAGACAATAAATGAAAAAACATCGTAATTTACCATGACAAATGCGTGCAACCCAAATTGTATTGTTCCCCTGAAAAAAATTGTTCTCAATAAAATATTTATTGAAAAAAACAAAATTGTAAATTATTGAAAATATTGTTGTGTTTGTAATTTTGAAGACTCCCAGCAGCACGCATGCATTTGAAGACACGCCAATGCATACATATATTTAGTACGATAATAGCAGGAAATTTTAGTCAAGCACTATGAACACACACGCATATACATACATGCACGCATACAGCCACCTACGCACAAAGTTTTATATATATATATATATAATTCTTTTTTATTTTACATACATCCCCAAATATGCTAAAATGTTTTCATCTATGTGCCATATCCCTCGGTGACGTTGATAATCGTCGTTCTCTACAGTTTATTGTTCTTTTTATAACTGCTAAACCTTTATTCCAACATGATGAAAAAAATTACAAAATATTAATCAAATCTCATTCTGATCCTCAAAATCTTTATGTTATTATTAAGAGAAGGACCAAATCTTTTTTTAATTATCATACTATTTGAATAATCCTCTTTAGAACTTTCGAAATTAAATTTTTTTCGTTAAAAATCTTGTTTTATTTCCGTCTACAAAGGAATATTTAATATGGAAATTTTAAGCACATTTTTAATGTTAAAACAAATTTGGATATTAGAAAAATGAGATAATTTTGGGATTTTTTAATGAATGAAATTATTTTATACAAAAAAAAATCTGAGTAAAAATAATATATTTTAAATCTTTTATTCTGTTGCCCCTCCCAATTATTCAATTTTATGAAATTTTGAGAAATTCATTTTTGTAGAGCTTAAAGCCTACATTAGATATAAGGATATAAGGAAAATTATAAGGATATGTCTATGGAGAATTATCAGAAATGTACAACGCTAGCTATAGTAGTTTTAAATTTCATTGATAATTTAATTCCATTTTCCAAACAATTGTCTTCTTATGTATGACTATAATACCAAAGTACCTAAAATTCAACTAAATATTAAATTACTTTAAATATTTTTATAAATTGTTAAAATATTATGTTAATTAAAATATTATCAAAAAAACTAATCACGTTGAAATCGTCAAGTAATTTTTCCAGGTACGTACCCTTGTGGTGCATTGGATATCGACTCGGAACGACAACACGAGGAGCCGAGTTCGAATTCCAGTTGAAGTCATGGCATTCACTTACGCACAAATAGCAGTGTAAAAGGTATTAATCCGTTGTTACGAGTTAAATAATAGGAAATTTGGTTCTATAGCCTTGGCTGTCAACCAGTCTACCGCATAAAGCAATGGCAACCTACTGCAAGATAGTCTTCTTTCGAGACATGATACCCCAAAGTGTGTATGACATGTGGTACTTAACTGACTGACCGTTTATTTAAATTTTCCAGACATTAATTTCGCAATATATATTCATAAAAACATTTACAGGCATGAAAAATTCTTTTTCGTTGATATTTTAAATTGAAATTCAATAAAATATTAATATATCTTAAGAATTTAATTTTTGAAGATAACTGAGTAGTTAAAAATATATTAAAAATTTATTGTCTTTGAATATGACATGTAATTTTACTACAAGCATTTTCCCATTGCAAAAACATGCATACGTCAGGTTATCGGTAAATATATCAATATCACATTAAAACACCAACTTCCACTCTTCTTGTATATAAATACTTGTTATAAAATCCTGGCCTTGATAAAGTCCTTCAGAGGACGAAACGCTTCTTCTAAGATAAGTATTTCTTTAGTCTTTATTCATTAGATATATTATATAGAAATCAAAGTGGTTACGGAAATGAGTTTTGTAAGCAAGAATTTTTTCCACTCTTTTAATCAATTACAGATTCACAAAATAATCTGAACGAAATTGATGACGGTCAATTATGAGTAAATACAATAGGACACATTCTTACATTAGTGTTTTGCATTTTAAACATTTATTACTTCAGATGTATTATGCAGTATTGCACAAATTTAATATGTTGACATGACAATTAAATGAAAAAGTATTATCACTACGCGCTTTTTCGGAAACAACATGCATTCAATATTAACAGAAAGCTTTTCTACGAAATTTTCTATTATCAAAGCATCAATATAATGTTTATATATTAGAATTTTCTGACGCTCGTGACATCTTTTGGTCTGTGTGTGTGTGCGTGTGTGTGTGTGTGTGTGTGTGTGTGTGTGTGTGTGTGTGTGTGTGTGTGTTAGGGTGAGCGTTCCTCAAGAGAATCTGGATAACTTGGTCAACTTCGTTTCACCCGGAACCTATGCGACAAGTTGTTTAATCTATTACTTGTAAAGTCGCTATCGGTTTGCTGAAGTCGAGCTACGTCAAAATCTACATCTAAGTAGGTTTTTCCTCGTCACTGCCTCCCAACTTGACGTCAGTAGTTTGGCTTGACACTCAGTAGCTTCATTTCGAAAGTTTTCTAGCTTTTTCGGTGCTATGATTTTTGTTGAGGTGGAAACTCAGTGAATCACTGTGGTTCTTCGTCATTGGAGGCATTCATTGTCAGGAACACATTCTTTAGTGAAAACCAACCAACGGTCTGTGACTTACTTGTTCGATAAAAGGCACTAAAGTGAGATAAAGAACTACAAAATATTACGCTAGAGAATGGAGCTGTCTTGTTATAATTTTGATATACGATATCTACCAGATCTGGAGAACATTTTTATAAGATTATTCTCTAGCACTTATTGTGGAGCAATGCGTTATGTACGACAATCTCTAGTAAATCTCTATCAAGTGATGTGGCACCCTGGAGATAGATGCTTGTGTCATTTTATGCTTAATTCAATGGTGGATGTGCGATAATTAATTCAGTCCTGTAGAGTATGTGTGGAGTGCAAGGTAATCATCATATACATGCTACTCAGCCTTTTGAGTGAGTGAATATGGAATTTAAGATACTCAAACAGGAATAGTCATTTTTTAGCATTATAGATGCATAAAAGGGGTCCTTTTTCCGTTCCCCCTGTGCAGATATGACTGATTCTACTACTATTATTATTATTATTTATCTCTCTCGGTTGTTCTTTATCTTTGGCCTGACTACCTCCTCATGGACAACGAGCCATATTTTATGTGCAATAAATTTGGAAGATGTAGAGTGGTTCAATTACCATGGCTCTGAAATCACATGATCGGCAAGGGCTATTATTATAATGTCCTCATCTTTGCTGTCAATTTCATAAAGTTTCGGCCTTCTTCAGCTAGGGATTTGGAACAGAACCCTTTATAATCGATCACTGGGGTATATAATTGTTTTCTCATTCCTTTTGCGAAGCCGCTTCTGGTAGTTATATCTCTAAATTATTTGTTCCTTGCTGTAGCCTGGTATTGAACTCAGAACATTTTGGGTCAAGTAACGGGAACTAACCATCGTCTATATCCACTTAGTTATGTGTGTAATATAACAATCTGGCCCCACCCGAGGAAGTGATGCAAGCGATGGTGTTTCCCGTCGGTGAAGGGGGCGGCGAAGCGACAAGACAGGTGTTTGTGAAATACATCCTGTCGAGGCCGGAGCGGATGTCATTTGACCTTATTTCCGACAGCGGCGGAAATGGCTACAGAGGCAAACAGATCAGGTGTCTCTGGGAATTACATGGGCGTTGCGTGGGCGAGGCAAAACCGGAAGGAAGTCCCGGTTCTAGAAGACTATATAAAGACCTCGACACACGGATTCGCCAGCAGAGAACGGCCAGTGGAAGCAGAGAAACACCACGGCAAGAATACACTCCCGTCAACCCATTCTATGTGCCTCTCACCCTTCCGTTCTCTATTCCACACGGTTCGTCGTCATTAATAAAAATATAACCTTATATTTTTATATATGCGTGTTTGTTGTTTTGTCGTCGTACGGCGATATATAACATGTGTCCTTGAGGACAACAGCAATTATATTTCTGGGACTTAAAAACATTAATGTTTAAAAAACATTTGTTTTACCAGAGTTCATACTGCAATTTTTCTACGTTTATGATTTTCTCTAGACATCCGTATTATTGGTTCCCATATTGTATCCATTTCTATACTTGATCGGATTGGGAGATTTTTGTAGCTTATGATTATGAAATCCTGTACTTTCAGTCCGGAGTCTTCATGTTCGAGTGAGAAAGATGGATACTAATGAGTTTAGGAATTTGGGGTAATGTAAGATTCTGTTTGTGGGATTGAGGATAGATTTTGTTCATCTCAATGAGAACGTTTTGTAGAATGGTAAATGGTCTATTTCACTGTCATTCTTTCACAAAACGTTTAAAAATATAAAATGCTGTTAATTTAATTGAAATATATTTGTGAAACATTTACATTTAATTAAAAAATGTTTTTATCAACAAATAATTGAAAATTGAAAACTTTTAATTGGTTAATGTAAACAAATATTTAAAAATTAATTTTTTGGTCGTTCAGAAAGATAAGTTAATATTAATAAAAACAGAAACTACAGAACAAATAAGTCACAACGACAGTTTAATATTCAGCCGTTTTGCGGATTACCTTGAAATTGTTCAATAAAATATTTTCCCGCAAAATGTTGAAATTGTTAAAAAGACAATCGAATAAAAGAGAAAATTAGAGTAATAAATATACAATAAAAACAACTGGCAAAATTATAAGGAAGGTGTTTTTATTTTAGTTTTGATACAATCATTATAAAAATATATATAAATTTCCAAAACAATAACAGTTGATAAATGTACATATATAATGATATATCGGTATAAATACACAATATATATACATTGTATAAGAATTTGTATTTCTCGGTTCATGTGTGTGTTAAAGAGTGTGGTGCGATGTTGATTGCCTTTTCTTCACGGATATTTATTTAACAATATGTATGAAGGTGATATCTTTTTAAAATATGAGATAATTGACTGACCGTATAACGGCCAACGAAACGTTTCATATTGAATTGAAACAAACATATGTTAGAACAAATGTTATGTGAAAAGAAAACAATGATAGAATAAAGATTAAAATGTCTGTGAGAATATATTTTTGCAAAGGACCATATAATAGTCAACTGTGTTTTTTCATATTGAAATGAAATTATATAAAACATCTGTCTTTACTGACAGGTGAACAAAGTATTTTGGAATGTTTATCATTTTTAGATGTCGTATTCAGTGTTGGAAGGATTCTTGATGATCTTATGAGTACATACACAACCTGTTTGGATGTGCTTTTTTATTGGTTCATAAACAAACAGTCCATCGACACAGACAGACGTACGTTGAAGGAAGAACATTTCACTGTAAACAGGTTCACAGTTGTGCATTCCGTTAGATCCAATACAGTCAGGACAACGGCATACGGCCTCTGAACGAACTGATGGGAACAATGTAGAATCTGTGATGATCTTTGTATACCAAGGGCAAGTAGATCGATCCTGGGTCTCTCCTGTGGTCGGCAATGTCTTGGGACATGTTGTTTCCCCGCGATGCAAAGTCTGGTTAGAAGACGAGGAAATATATTCAGCAGGTAACATAAATTTATTTCCCATTGACGCTTGAGCCAATTTTTCATAGCGGATATTCAGGTCAGACGGAACTTTACAATTGTTGGTCAGTGGTGCTCCTGAGGCAAACATCATTCCACAAAAGAAAGCAACAGATAAAAGAATTACCTGCAATGAACAGAAAAAAATATTAACAGATTAAACTTTAAAATAAGATTATAAACAACTAGAAATCCAGTTTTATTTCAATATAATTAAATTTTAGTAACTATATTATCGTTTACAATTAATATTTTTGTAATAAAATGTATAAGAATAAAATTAATAATTTAATTTCTCAGTATATAATGTAATGTCTATTTGTGACACAAGGGAATGAATTTCTTAAATGTGATCAATAATCTTTTTTACATCAATAGATGAAAAACTTTTTTTTTCTATCTAGACTTGAAGTAATCCAGCCCAATTCATAAGCAATTATCATTAGTGTTTGGATTTATCAAATGGATATGCAATATAAATATGATGAACGTACTGAAACTTTCAAATATATAAAATTAAATCGGTGGTTAGAGATGGAATTGTATATTTTTTATAATGAATTAATTACTAATTATGTGAATAATAATAACGGCGCAAATAATATATCTTAATATCATAAATAAAATTTTAAAATATTGTTAAACACACGAAAAACAACTTTTTATTTTGGGACTGAAAAAAAATTATAATTAGCATTTTATGAGTAATAAATATGAAAGACAAAATATGAATGGTACAAACAATATTCACATTTATATTAAAATGAAATGATTTGAAAAAATGATATGATTAAAATATACGAATTAAAATGTCATACTGTAACTAGAATTTGTTTTATTCATTATGAATTTACGCAAAGAAAAAAAAATAAAAGAAAAAATATGTAAAACGAATAATGGATTTTCATTTTCTTACCATAATTATACCTGATAATAGATAAATTACAAATTTTAGAAACTTCTAAAATGAAGTTGTTTTTTTTGTTTGGGGAATGTTACTCATAATGTGTATTAAAATCACTGTTAAATAACATATTTCTGAATAACTGTACACGACAAAAATCAAAATTAATATTGTGGAAGTTCTTTGTTTGAAAGAAACTAAAATTACGCAATGGTCACTTGGATTTTTATCTCAATGTTATTCCAGTTATATTAGTTGATAAAATGAAATTATTATTTACAAAAATTAAGCAGTCAAATAAATTGTAAACCAGGGGAGACAACTACATCATTTTGTAAATCATGTGAAAAGTATTCATTTCGACTTACGTTAGGCATGTTCAAACTGATAAGATTGGTTCAGTAAATAAGAAATGAATAAATACGTTTACAATCAGCTGACGATTCAAGAAACGATGTTGACAGGGCTGTTGAACTGGTATGAATATTGAATTGAAATGTAACTATATATATATATATTCATGGTATATTTAGCCACGCCTATTTACGCTGAAGGAAAACCCGTCGGACTCTAAATGAACGACAAGTTTTAGTATATTTATTTTATACCGGAACAAATTCACGGATTTAATGAAAGATAGTGATTTTTTTATTAAGTTACTTTTTTTAGTTTTTTGAATAGTAGGAAGCGGTTTTCTTCCGATGGAAAAATTAACTTTACTCAGACCATTTCGCTATTTATTTGCAGCAGTTAAAAATAACGTGTGTTAAAAATATATTTATCTTGGAGTGACAAGGAAAAATTTCTGAAGAAGTCTATAGAACAAAACAAAACAAATTAAGAAAAATATCAAGAAGTCTATAAAGAAGAACAAAGCAAAACAAAAAACAAAAATTACGTTGCAATTTATCATGACAGAATAGGGAAACACAAACTATTATTTTACTTGAAAATTTTGTTTTCAGTGAAACTTTTGTTGGAAAAAATATTAAGTTTTATAAATATTATTAATGTTAGATTAGTAACTTTCATTACACCCAATGGTACAAAAGTAATTCGTGATTTTAAAAAAATGAGAAGCCGTAGAGATGTGAAAAACAAAAAAATACTAAATGGATATGATTTAGAGCTAGATATATGCTCTCTCTGTTTGCAGAGAGAGGTCGTTAAAGATTGAATGTAGATGGTCTCCAATATATATATACATATATATATACAAACAGGGACTTTCACCTACAGAAATAACAAGTATATTTAAATAAAGTAGACATCATCATGTAGACCTTAGCATATTTCAGCCAACACATTATTAAAGGTGCATGTTGGCGTTAACGTTAGTGATATACAGGACACGAAATTTACTTACAGAAGGGAAAGTTGGAACCCGTTTAAAAGCATAATTTTAATAAAAAAATAATAATAAAAAAAAAAAACGGGATGTAGAGGTGGGTGTAAACACACAGTTCCAAAAGAGTAGTAAAATGGAAAAAGAATAACTCACAATTCCTCAAACAATCATAAAGGGTGAATGAAATGCTCCTCCTGTATGCAAAGGATAGGCTAATGAATCTTCAAATAAACAGCCTCTAAAACACGTAAATGGTGGGCCGAGGCAGAAAAGTAAGTGTCCTCATAGCCAGAAGCACAGACTTGATTTTCGAGTAAATGTTGTCCAATGATCGATTCTTGAACAACCTGAGTTGTTCTTATTGACAGTCTAGAACTACCCGAACATACATTTGCGGGGACGTGCCGCGCTACTCGTGTTTTCAACCTCAGATTGGTTCGTCCTATGTACACCGATTCACAACGGAATTTGTATTTATAAAGAAGAGGAATCTTTACTAAAATAGGATAACCCATCTTTAGTTAAAAGAAGGAAACACAGTTAGAGTTTGAAACATGGTACGCAACTTAACTGAAAAGTAATACGACGAAACGCAAGACGGAAGTTTGTCAGTTTTGAACTGACACTTTCTACCAAGCCATGATAATTTTAAATAAATTGGACAGCGACTAGGTCCGTAGACTGCTGGTACTTTAAAACGTCTGATTTTCCTAGCATTCACAAGCATAATAATATTACTAGGGTAACCATTACCTTCAAAAATACTTTGCAAATTGGCGAGTTCACTATCCAACCACCCTGGAGAACAAATCATAGAGGCACGGTGAAACACGATTAAACTTATTTTTCGGGTCTTTGGGAGGAACGAGTGCCAATTCGTATATAAACCAGTGAATGTGGGTTTACGAAAGACACTAGTTTCGAAAACCCCGTCCTGCGCTGTACAAGGATATCCAAAAGGGGAAAGACCAGTATTTCTCCATCTACATAGTAAACTTAAGGGATATATATATATATATATATATATATATATATATATATATATATATATATATATATATCATTGAGATGTACATTCTTACTTTATCAAAATGTTGCAAATGACCAAATGGAAAACGACCAACGGGAAGTCCGATAATGAATCGAAATAAACATAAATAAGAACAAATGAGCAGAAAATAGAAAAAAAATAGTAGAATATAAACTAACATATCTAGAATAATATATTTTTTGCAAATGACCATATAACAGTCAATTGATATTCTTCATATTGAATTGAAATTATATGACAGTGCCCATACAGTGCAGTGTTGTGGTGCAGTAGTTATCGGCTCGGAGCGAGAAATCGGGGAGCCGAGTTTGAATTCGTAGTATTTTTTGATGCTTAACGGGAAAATTGCCGATTTTTGGCGACATACCATCCTTTAACAGATGTTTCCGTCGAAGCAGAGTCCGAATAACACTTATCAAGCCGTTGCTTTGCTTGAACAGTGTTTTCCCATCAAAAAGCAATGCTTTATCATCACCCGAAATTCAAATGTTTCCTTTATTTTGAAAACTTGCAACGGAAGCTTCACTTAAATGACCGTAATTTGTAAACTAATAATCCGATTGGGCCCAACTATTGCCACGTGCCATTTTAAGGTTAGTACTTCATACAAATCTTATGAATATTTTATTAGTGGCGCCACCTATGTGTCATGCCCGGGAGATATTGAGTGATTTGTTAACTTCGTTATTTCCTAAGTTATGAGAAATTTTAAAATTTTGACTTAAATTGATTTCTTGCTATTGAAATGTCTAGCTTTACGCAAATAATTATATTATTCATTTACTGTATAACAAATAAGCATGCATTACAAAATATATTTCTCAGAGAATCTTATCGACCAGACAATAAATGAAAAAACATCGTAATTTACCATGACAAATGCGTGCAACCCAAATTGTATTGTTCCCCTGAAAAAAATTGTTCTCAATAAAATATTTATTGAAAAAAACAAAATTGTAAATTATTGAAAATATTGTTGTGTTTGTAATTTTGAAGATTCCCAGCAGCACGCATGCATTTGAAGACACGCCAATGCATACATATATTTAGTACGTTGATAGCAGGAAATTTTAGTCAAGCACTGTGAACACACACACATATACATACATGCACGCATACAGCCACCTACGCACAAAGTTTTATATATATATATATATATATATATATACAAGTTTTTTTTATTTTACGTACATCCCCAAATATGCTAAAATGTTTTCATCTATGTGCCATATCCCTCGGTGACGTTGATAATCGTCGTTCTCTACAGTTTATTGTCCTTTTTATAACTGCTAAACCTTTATTCCAACATGATGAAAAAAATTACAAAATATTAATCAAATCTCATTCTGATCCTCTTTATGTTATTATATTAAGAGAAGGACCAAATCTTTTTTTAATTATCATACTATTTGAATAATCCTCTTTAGAACTTTCGAAATTAAATTTTTTTCGTTAAAAATCTTGTTTTATTTCTGTCTACAAAGGAATATTTCATATGGAAATTTTAAGCACATTTTTAATGTTAAAACAAATTTGGATATTAGAAAAATGAGATAATTTTGGGATTTTTTAATGAATGAAATTATTTTATACAAAAAAAAATCTGAGTAAAAATAATATATTTTAAATCTTTTATTCTGTTGCCCCTCCCAATTATTCAATTTTATGAAATTTTGAGAAATTCATTTTTGTAGAGCTTAAAGCCTACATTAGATATAAGGATATAAGGATAATTATAAGGATATGTCTATGGAGAATTATCAGAAATGTACAACGCTAGCTATAGTAGTTTTAAATTTCATTGATAATTTCATTCCATTTTCCAAACAATTGTCTTCTTATGTATGACTATAATACCAAAGTACCTAAAATTCAACTAAATATTAAATTACTTTAAATATTTTTATAAATTGTTATAATATTATGTTAATTAAAAAATTATCAAAAAAACTAATCACGTTGAAATCGTCAAGTAATTTTTCCAGGCACGTACCCTTGTGGTGCATTGGATATCGACTCGGAACGACAACACGAGGAGCCGAGTTCGAATTCCAGTTGAAGTCATGGCATTCACTTACGCACAAATAGCAGTGTAAAAGGTATTAATCCGTTGTTACGAGTTAAATAATAGGAAATTTGGTTCTATAGCCTTGGCTGTCAACCAGTCTACCGCATAAAGCAATGGCAACCCACTGCAAGATAGTCTTCTTTCGAGACATGATACCCCAAAGTGTGTATGACATGTGGTACTTAACTGACTGACCGTTTATTTAAATTTTCCAGACATTAATTCCGCAATATATATTCATAAAAACATTTACAGGCATGAAAAATTCTTTTTCGTTGATATTTTAAATTGAAATTCAATAAAATATTAATATATCTTAAGAATTTAATTTTTGAAGATAACTGAGTAGTTAAAAATATATTAAAAATTTATTGTCTTTGAATATGACATGTAATTTTACTACAAGCATTTTCCCATTGCAAAAACATGCATACGTCAGGTTATCGATAAATCTATCAATATCACATTAAAACACCAACTTCCACTCTTCTTGTATATAAATACTTGTTATAAAATCCTGGCCTTGATAAAGTCCTTCAGAGGACGAAACGCTTCTTCTAAGATAAGTATTTCTTTAGTCTTTATTCATTAGATATATTATATAGAAATCAAAGTGGCTACGGAAATGAGTTTTGTAAGCAAGAATTTTTTCCACTCTTTTAATCAATTAAAGATTCACAAAATAATCTGTTCGAAATTGCTGAAAATCATCTATGAGTAAATACAATAGGACACATTGTTACATTAGTGTTTTACATTTTAAACATTTATTACTTCAGATGTATTATGCAGTATTGCACAAATTTAATATGTTGACATGACAATTAAATGAAAAAGTTTTATGATTACTTTTTTTGCCGGAAACAACATCTATTCAATATCAACAGAAAGCTTTTCTACGAGATTTTCCGTTTTCAAAAGCATCAATATGATGTTTATATATTAGAATTTTCTGACGCTCGAGACATTTTTTGGTCTGCTTATGTGTGTGTGTGTGTGTGTGTGTGTGTGTGTGTGTGTGTGTGTGTGTTAGGGTGAGCGTTCCTCAAGAGAATCTGGATAACTTGGTCAACTTCGTTTCACCCGGAACCTATGCGACAAGTTGTTTAATCTATTACTTGTAAGGACGCTATCGGTTTGCTGAAGTCGCGCTACGTCAAAATCTACGTCTAAGTAGGTTTTTCCTCGTCACTGCCTCCCAACTTGACGTCAGTAGTTTGGCTTGACACTCAGTAGCTTCATTTCGAAAGTTTTCTAGCTTTTTCGGTGCTATGATTTTTGTTGAGGTGGAAACTCAGTGAATCACTGTGGTTCTTCGTCATTGGAGGCATTCATTGTCAGGAACACATTCTTTAGTGAAAACCAACCAACGGTCTGTGACTTACTTGTTCGATAAAAGGCACTAAAGTGAGATAAAGAACTACAAAATATTACGCTAGAGAATGGAGCTGTCTTGTTATAATTTTGATATACGATATCTACCAGATCTGGAGAACATTTTTATAAGATTATTCTCTAGCACTTATTGTGGAGCAATGCGTTATGTACGACAATCTCTAGTAAATCTCTATCAAGTGATGTGGCACCGTTGTGATAGATGCTTGTGTCATTTTATGCTTAATTCAATGGTGGATGTGCGATAATTAATTCAGTCCTGTAGAGTATGTGTGGAGTGCAAGGTAACCATCATATACATGCTACTCAGCCTTTTGAGTGAGTGAATATGGAATTTAAGATACTCAAACAGGAATAGTCATTTTTTAGCATTAAAGATGCATAAAAGGGGTCCCTTTTCCGTTCCCCCTGTGCAGATATGACTGATTCTACCACTATTATTATTATTATTATTTATCTCTCTCGGTTGTTCTTTATCTTTGGCCTGACTACCTCCTCATGGACAACGAGCCATATTTTATGTGCAATAAATTTGGAAGATGTAGAGTGGTTCAATTACCATGGCTCTGAAATCACATGATCAGCAAGGGCTATTATTATAATGTCCTCATCTTTGCTGTCAATTTCATAAAGTTTCGGCCTTCTTCAGCTAGGGATTTGGAACAGAACCCTTTATAATCGATCACTGGGGTATATAATTGTTTTCTCATTCCTTTTGCGAAGCCGCTTCTGGTAGTTATCTCCCTAAATTATTTGGTCCTTGCTGTAGCCTGGTATTGAACTCAGAACATTTTGGGTCAAGTAACGGGAACTAACCATCGTCTATATCCACTTAGTTATGTGTGTAATATAACAATTTGGCCCCACCCGAGGAAGTGATGCAAGCGATGGTGTTTCCCGTCGGTGAAGGGGGCGGCGAAGCGACAAGACAGGTGTTTGTGAAATACATCCTGTCGAGGCCGGAGCGGATGTCATTTGACCTTATTTCCGACAGCGGCGGAAATGGCTACAGAGGCAAACAGATCAGATGTCTCTGGGAATTACGTGGGCGTTGCGTGAGCGAGGCAAAACCGGAAGGAAGTTCCGGTTCTAGAAGACTATATAAAGACCTCGACACACGGATTCGCCAGCAGAGAACGGCCAGTGGAAGCAGAGAAACACCACGACAAGAATACACTCCCGTCAACCCATTTTTTGTGCCTCTCACCCTTCCGTTCTCTATTCCACACGGTTCGTCGTCATTAATAAAAATATAACCTTATATTTTTATATATGCGTGTTTGTTGTTTTGTCATCGTACGGCGATATATAACATGTGTCCTTGAGGACAACAGCAAGTATATTTCTGGGACTTAAAAACATTAATGTTTAAAAAACATTTGTTTTACCAGAGTTCATACTGCAATTTTTCTACGTTAATGATTTTCTCTAGACATCCGTATTATTGGTTCCCATATTGTATCCATTTCTATGCTTGATCGGATTGGGAGATTTTTGTAGGTTATGATTATGAAATCCTGTACTTTCAGTCCGGAGTCTTCATGTTCGAGTGAGAAAGATGGATACTAATGAGTTTAGGAATTTGGGGTACTGTAAGATTCTGTTTGTGGGATTGAGGATAGATTTTGTTCATCTCAATGAGAACGTTTTGTAGAATGGTAAATGGTCTATTTCACTGTCATTCTTTCACAAAACGTTTAAAAATATAAAATGCTGTTAATTTAATTGAAATATATTTGTGAAACATTTACATTTAATTAAAAAATGTTTTTATCAACAAATAATTGAAAATTGAAAACTTTTAATTGGTTAATGTAAACAAATATTTAAAAATTAATTTTTTGGTCGTTCAGAAAGATAAGTTAATATTAATAAAAACAGAAACTACAGAACAAATAAGTCACAACGACAGTTTAATATTCAGCCGTTTTGCGGATTACTTTGAAATTGTTCAATAAAATACTTTCCCGCAAAATGTTGAAATTGTTAAAAAGACAATCGAATAAAAGAGAAAATTAGAGAATTAAATATACAATAAAAACAACTGGCAAAATTATAAGGAAGGTGTTTTTATTTTAGTTTTGATACAATCATTATAAAAATATATATAAATTTCCAAAACAATAACAGTTGATAAATGTACATATATAATGATATATCGGTATAAATACACAATATATATACATTGTATAAGAATTTGTATTTCTCGGTTCATGTGTGTGTTAAAGAGTGTGGTGCGATGTTGATTGCCTTTTCTTCACGGATATTTATTTAACAATATGTATGAAGGTGATATCTTTTTAAAATATAAGATAATTGACTGACCGTATAACGGCCAACGAAACGTTTCATATTGAATTGAAACAAACATATGTTAGAACAAATGTTATGTGAAAAGAAAACAATGATAGAATAAAGATTAAAATGTCTGTGATATTATATTTTTGCAAATGACCATATAATAGTCAACTGTGTTTTTTCATATTGAAATGAAATTATATAAAACATCTGTCTTTACTGACAGGTGAACAAAGTATTTTGGAATGTTTATCATTTTTAGATGTCGTATTCAGTGTTGGAAGGATTCTTGATGACCTTATGAGCACACACACAACCTGTTTGGATGTGCTTTTTTATTGGTTCATAAACAAACAGTCCATCGACACAGACAGTCGTACGTTGAAGGAAGAACATTTCACTGTAAACAGGTTCACAATTGTGCATTCCGTTAGATCCAATACAGTCAGGACAACGGCAGACGGCCTCTGATCGAACTGATGGGAACAGTGTAGAATCTGTGATGATTTTCGTATACCAAGGGCAAGTGGATCGATCCTGAGTCTCTCCTGTGGTCGGCAATGTCTTGGGACATGTTGTTTCCCCGCGATGCAAAGTCTGGTTAGAAGACGAGGAAATATATTCAGCAGGTAACATAAATTTATTTCCAATTGACGCTTCAGCCAATTTTTCATAGCGGATATTCAGGTCAGACGGAACATTACAACTGCTGGTCAGTGGTGCTCCTGAGGCAAACATCATTCCACAAAAGAAAGCGACAGATAAAAGAATTACCTGCAATGAATAAAAAAAAATATTAGCACATTAAACTTTAAAATAATATTACAAACAATTAGAAATCCAGTTTTATGTCAATATAATTAAATTTTAGGAACTATATTATCGTTTACAATTAATATTTTTGTAATAAAATGTATAAGAATAAAATTAATAATTTAATTTCTCAGTATATAATGTAATGTCTGTTTGTGACAGAAAGGAATGAATTTCTTAAATGTGATCAATAAGTCTTTTTTACATCAATAGATGAAAAACTTTTTTTTTCTATCTAGACTTGAAGTAATCCAACCCAATTCATAAGCAATTATCCTTTGTGTTTGGATTTATCAAATGGATATGCAATACAATTATGATGAACGTATTGAAACTTGCAAATATATAAAATTAAATCGGTGGTTAGAGATGGAATTGTATATTTTTTATAATGAATTAATTACTAATTATGTGAATAATACTAACGTCGCAAATAATATATTTTAAATTTAATATAATATAGAAAATATTAAAATTTTTTTAAACACTCGAAAAACAACTTTTTATCTTGGGACTGAAAAAATTTATGATTAGCATTTTATGAGTAACAAATATGAAAGATAAAATATCAATGGTACAAACAATATTAACATTTATATTAAAATGAAATGATGTGAAAAACAAATGATATGATTAAAATATACGAATTAAAATGTCATACTGTAACTAGAATTTGTTTTATTCATTATGAATCTACGCAAAGAAAAATAAATAAAAATAAAATAAAAAATATGTAAAACGCAAGAAAATAATGGATTTTCATTTTCTTACAATAATTATACCTGATAATAATTAAATTACGAATTTTAAAAACTTCTTCTAAAATGAAGTTGTTTGTTTTGTTTGGGGAATGTTACTAATAATGTGTATTAAAATCATTGTTAAATAACATATTTCTGAATAACTGTACACGATAAAATCATAATTAATATTGTGAAAGTTCTTTGTTTGAAAGAAATTAAAATAACGCAATGGTCACTTGGATTTTTATCTCAGTGTTATTCGAGTTATATTAGTTGATAAAATGAAATTATTATTTACAAATATTAAACAGTCAAGTAAATTGTAAACCAGGGGAGACAACTACATCATTTTCTAAATCATGTGAAAAGTATACATTTCGACTTACATTGGCCATGTTGAAACTGATAGGATTGGTTCAGTAAATAAGAAATGAATAAATACGTTAACAATCAGCTGAAGATTCAAGAAACGATGTCGATAGGACTGTTGAACTTGTATGAATACTGACTTAAAATTTAGCTCAATATATATATCCTTGAGTTGTATATAGCCACGCCTTCTTACGCTGAAGGAAAACCCGGTGGACTCTAAGTAGACGACAAGATTTAGTATGTTTTTTCATACCGGAAGAAGTTCACGGATTTAATGAAACAGTAAAGTTTTCATTGACTTTTTTTTTAGTTCTTTGAATAGTAGGAAGCGATTTTCTTCCGTCGGAAAAATTAACATTACTCAGATCATTTCGTTAATTCTTTGCAGCAGTAAAAATGACATCTATTACAAAATGTATATATCTTGGAGTCACAAAATTTTTTTAATCATGAACTCAATAAAGAAAAATAAAAGCAAAAAACATAACAAAAGAAAAAAAAACAAAAAAAAAAATTACGTCGTAATTTATCATGACAGAATAGGGAAACACAAACAATATTATTTTTGCAGAAAAATTTGGGTTCGAGTGGAACTTTTGTTTGAAAAAATATTAAGTTCTTTTCAATATTATTAACGTTACTAACTTTCATTACACCCAGTGTTACAAAAGTAATTCATATTTTAAAAAAATGCGATGTTGAGAAGCGAAAAACAAAAAACTTAATGGATATGAATTGAAGATCAAATATATGCTCTCTCTGTTTGCACAGATAGGGCATTAAAGATTGAATATTACAAATGACTAACTGGAAAACGGTCAACGTACCTCCCATAATGAATCGAAATAAACAACAATCTGAAGTAATGAGCAAAGTATAGAAAAATGATAGAATAAAGATTAACAGATCTGGAATAATATATTTTTGCAAATGACCATATAATAGTGAACTGAGATTTTTCATATTGAAATGAAATTTTATGACATTGTCAATACTGGATATGCGTTGTTGTGCACTGGTTATCGGCTCGGAACGCGGAATCGGGGAGATGAGTTCAAATTCCAGTTGAATTCCATGTATTCACTTACGCACAAATACTCTTTGAAAAGGTATTAATCGTCTCTTCCCTCCAATTATGGGTTAAATAAGAGGACAGATTAGGTTCTATCGCCTTGTTTGACAACCAGTCTACTGCAGAAAGTAATGGCAACCTACTGAGGGATAACATTCTGCCCAGTCAGTCAAGCGTGTATCACGTATGGCACGTAAGTGACCGACTGACCATACTGGCAGGTGGACAAAAATCTTTGAAATGTCTATCATTTTTAGATATAATATTCAATGTTGGAAGAATTCTTGATGATCTTGTCAGCATATACACTACTTGTTTCGATGTGTTTTGTTATTGGTTCACAGACAAAACAGCTCATCCCCACAGAGATACGTACGTTGAAGGAACAACATTTCACTGTAAACAAATGCATTTCATTAGTTCCAATACAGTCTGGACACCGACACACGGAGTCTGATCTAACTGATGAGAACAGAATCTGTGATTATCTTTGTATAACAAGTGCAAGTGGATCGATCCTGGGTCTCTCCGGTGGTCGGCAATGTCTTGGGATATGTTTACCCGTGATGCAAAGTCTAGTTAGATGACGAAGAAATAAATTCAGCCGGTAACATAAATTTATTTCCAATTGAAGTTGTGGTCGCGCTTTCATAGTGGATATTAAGGTTAGACAAAATTTCACAGGTGCTGGTCAGTGGTGCTCTTAGGGCAAGCATCATCCAGTGGTGCTCTTAGGGCAAGCATCATCCAGTGGTGCTCTTAGGGCAAGCATCATCCCTCTGATGAATGCGACAGAGAAAAAGGATTACCCTTTCACAAAAACTGAGTAAAAATTCAAATTGAAATATAGCTGAATTAAAAATTTCCAAAATGCAATAATTATTGCGAAATGTAGTTGTACATTTATTATAGAGAATGTCTCTAACAATGTGAATTAAAATCATTGTTCAAAAATATATTTTGGAATGATTCTTCACGCTAGTAATCCTAATCAATATTGTGAATGTGATTTGTTTTGAAAAAAATCAAACTATGGCATAAGTCACTTCGATTTTTATCTTAACGTTGTTCAAATTAGATTGGCAGATGAAATAAAATGACTGACCACAATAATTAACCAGAAAAACTAAAATATAAATCAGGGTAGATAACTCCGTAAGTGCCGGGCCTAGGTAATAAAACAACAACTTTTAGGCAAAATTCGACTTTATTCATCAACATAGTCTCCATCTAGGGTGATACACTGATTTCAACGCTTCTCTAACAATTCGATGTATTTTTTTGTGGAACGATTTATCTGTAACCTCAAAATACTCCTCAGATTCCCATATCACTAATTTAATGGTGCCAAATCTCTTTTCCTGGAGTATTCTTTTGAGGTCTACATGCACCCAGTAGTCGCTGGGGGCCAGATCTGGAGAATAGGGTAGATGCAGAAACAATTTGAAGTTTTGCCATCATTGCGATTGACTTTTGACATGGTGCGTTGTCTTGGTGAAAGATCACTTTTTTCTTCTTCATTTGTGGCCATAATTTTGGTAATTTCTTCCTTTAACTGCACCAATAATACTATATAATATTAATTCCAACATTTGCTAAAACGTTTTCTTCTATGTGCCTTGGATGTTGATAATCGTATCTCTCCACAGATTATTGTCCTTTTTATAACTGCTAAGCCTTTATTCCAACATGATGAAAAAAAAAATTACAAAATATTAATAAAATCACTATTTTATCCTAAAAATCTTTATGTTGTTATTAAGGGGAAGGCCTAAATTTTTTTTTGGTTATCATTTTTTTTTTTAATCATATCCCGAGCAAGGCGGCAACGCCACTGATGTGCAGGAGGCTACGTAAGAGTGAAAAGATTGGAAAAGAGAAAGCCGGAAACCACATCCTAAGCAGGAAACAAGGGATGAGCCTCTTCACCCGTTTAATAGACGTGGGTGGAGTGTGAACCGGGCGATAGTTTAGTCCATTTTGTTACGTGTTATAAGTTGTAACAAAAGGAAAAATGATTGACGAAATCACAGACAAATATTTAATTTACAAAACAAAAAATAAAATATTTACAAATATACAATTTTTTGCATTCAAATAAAACGTTTACTACTGGCAGAGTTACAGGTAAGTGTTACGCAGGAGAAGGAAGGTGTCAAGTATCTTTACCCAGTTAAGCTAGCGAAGTTGTTTAAGTCCTATACTTTTTGGAAATCCTCAAATGTATACATAGTGAATAATTTTCTGTTTGGTCAGTGAAAGAGTCAAAAAATTCTACTGATCCATTTAGTACTATGAGGTACTCTTTCAGGTTTTAGTTGGTCGGCAACTTTTAGTAGAGATACTTTCGGCTGGATATACAAATCCTGAATCGGACCGGAATTGATAATGTCAGCAAATCCTTTTAACATCTAACTACTCTCTTCCCTAAACCAATTTTTGTTGGGGCGAACATCTAATTTGCAAATTTCTCGAATAATTTTGAATCCTTTAGATGTTTGTCGAACATTCTAGGATCTTCCAAACGTTCTAATTCTAATTTTCCTATTTGTACAACGACTTCATGGATTAGAACCTTTTTGTATTAACAACTAGAACTCCGTAGAATCCTTTACTATAACTTTTAGCCTTTTTAGACTTTATATATATATATATATATATAAAGTCTAATAAGTGTTATTAGAAGGCATATATATATATATATATATATATATATATATATATATATATATATATATATATACCTTCTAATTACACTTCCCTACTTCAAAATAAAGCGTTGAAATCATAATGAAAAACTTTATAAGACAATAACAGTCTAATTATTTTGTAAAGCAATAAATAATAATATATTTTTTTTGAAAAGTTATGATAGAACATCTGCAATAACATTGTTTCTTCCTTTAATGTGTTTTTTAATTATGTCATATTCTTGCAGGAGAAGACTTCATCTTGTAAGTCTTTGATTTTTGTTAGGCATTTTTTGAATGAAAGTTAGTGGATTATGGTCGGTATAAATCAAAACAGGATAAACAGTGATATTGAGGTAGAAGCCAAAATGTTGTAGCGCTGATAATACCGCCAAGCATTCTTTTTCAATAGTGGAATATTTATTCTGGTAGGTGTTTCACTTTTTTGAGAAATATTCAATGGCTCTATCGACGCCTTCGTCATCTCCTTGGATTAGGATGCCACCCATTCCGACATTACTGTCATCGATTTACAATTTAAATTGTTTTGAAACAACTGGAGTTGCAAGAGCTGGGCCACCAATGAGAGTTGTTTTGATTCTATTAAAAGCCTTATTACAGGTTTTGCTCCACTTGTATTTTACATCTTTTTTAAGGAGGTGAGAAAATGATGAGAAATTTTTACAAAATTTTCTGTAGAATCCCGTCATACCGAGAAATCGCATTAGTTGTTTTTGTTAGTTGGAATAGGATACTTTAAGATAACATTCACTTTTGTGATAGGCTTAACTGGTCCCTGACTAACAGTATTACCCAAATAATTTACTGTTGCACGACAGAATTCGCTCTAGTTTGATGATGTCATATTCGTCCCAAGTCATGCTGTACACAGTTACATCATCTATGTAAACTTTACATCCCTGAATTTTATGTAGAAGAGAATGCACCATCCTTTGATATGTTTCTGGCTCATTTTTCTTCCCGAACGCCATAACTTTATATTGGTATAAGCCATCCGGAGTCACAAATGCTGAAATTTCTTTGGCATTGTCAGTTAAGGGCACGTGTCAATAACCTTTCATTAAATGAAATTTACTGACATATTTTGCCTTTACAGTTATCAATTCTAGGAATTGGAAAAGAGTCACTTTTGGTTACAGCATTTACTTTTCGAAAGTCTGTTACAAAAATCCGTGGTAGGTTCCATCAGGTTTTGGTATAAGAATACAAGGAGAAATCCATTGACTCTTGCTTGGTTCAATGTCATTATCCAGCATGTATTTAATCTCTCCTCTCAACTGCTGAAGCGTGATTGGTTTTACCCGGTAAAAATGTTGTTTCATGGAGTTTTCATCTCCAACTAAAACATCATGTATTGCAACCGTTGTTTTTCTAGGAACACCAGGAAAAACATTTTTGAAATCATTGACCAAAGTATGAATTTCTTTTATTTTCTCATTTGATAAATGTTTGGATTTTACATTTAAATTAGATAGGATTTCCGAGTTTTTTAAATTGCTACTCTCACCCATGTCCTTCTCCCTAATAACTGTATCTTCATTATTGTCTAAATCATCTTCAAATTGATTTATATTATCAATGTTTATTAAGGTTGAAACTGGTTTAATAAGTTTCATAATTTCTGTCGATATAACCATTTTAACATATTAATGTGTCAAATTCTTTTCTTTTTCCTTCGATCTTGGGTGTGGATGATAAAATTTACATCATTAATTTTCCTTTCTTTCTCATAAGGCCCAAAATTTCTTGCTTGTAGACGATGATTAGGAATTGGTAAAAATACTCAAACTTTGTCACCACTTTCAAATTTACGATTTTTACTATTTTTATCGTATCTAGACTTCATGTTAACTTAGGAATCTTAAGAATTTTCTTGTGCTATTTTGAAAGTATTGCATCATTTCTATTTAAAATTTGATACATAGTCTGAAAGATGCATCTCATTTTGTTCTGTCAACCATTTTTGTTTTAGAAGTCTTAGAGGACCCCTAACTGTATTTTCAAAAACCAATTGAAAAGGACTAAACCTAAGAGTGTCTTGAACAGCTTTTCTAGCTGCAAAAAAAACCCCAAAAAAACAAAAAAACAAAAAAAAAACAAAAACAAAAAACAAAATTAACACCTTCGTCCCAATCTTTTTTATATTGATGATAATATTTTCTGATCTGTTTGACGAAAACTCTCAAGAGCCCCCTGTGATTCGGGGGTGATAAACACTGGATTTGTATTGCTTAATAGCAATTTCACTCATTACTTGTTGAAATAAACGAGACATAAAATTCAAACCTTGGTCTGACTGAATGGCTAGAAGGAATCCTGACTAAACAGAAAAAATTAGTTAAAGCCTGAACAATAGTCCTAGCCTTAATATTTCTTAGAGGGATAGCCTCAGAAAATCGAGTTGACGTACACATAATTGTCAATAGATATTGGTTTCCTATTTTTGTTTTTGGAAGAGGGCCAACACAATAAACTAGTACTCTACTGAAAAGTTCTTCAAATGCTGGAATAAGTTTCAGAGGGGCGGACGGAATCTTTTGTTTAGGTTTTCCCACGATATGGCATGTGTGGCAGGAGTTACAGAAATTGACTACATCCTGTCTAACTTTCGGCTAGTAAAAATGATTTAATATTTTTTCACACGTCTTATTTATTCCTAAATGTCCTGTCTTTGGAGTATCATGAGCTATATTTAGTATTTCTTGTCTGTATATTTTCTGGACCACTATTTGTTTTATTATCTTCCACTCCTCATTTAGACTGGCATCCACTGGGCGCCATTTCCTCATTAAAATGGCATCGCTCATATAAAGACATTCACTAACTTTTCTTGCTTCTTCTAAAGGGAGTAGTTTTTTTTTTAAAAGACAAATTTCAGGATCTTTTCTTGTTCAATAAAAGTTGATTTTTATTTAGATCGTCTTTCATTTTTTCTGTGCTAGTTCTTTTTTATTTGTCGGGGGGGGGGGTTATTTAATTTTTTATCCGAATTATTGGTTTGTTCTAAAATGTAAGGTCAATAGACACCTCCTAACACACTAACCTGCTCCCATTCTATCAAACACTCTTCCCATCTGCCCGACACTCATCCTCGCTATCCTTACTCATCTATCACCTTTCTCCTGACATTCCCTATGTCTATCCACTCCTTCTCTTTACCTTCCCCTATGTAGCCCCATGCGCAATAGTGGCAGTGGAATGCCTTGCTTGGGGTGAGATGATTAAAAAAAAAAAAAAAAAAAAAGATGAGATATAAAGGTTTCATTCAATTATAACCAATTAGCTGGTGTTACTGAATCTTCCTTTTCTGAAATTCGCTTCTTTACTTTCGCCCTAGTAATAACACAATCAGTGTATAATTCACTCTTTTTTCGACCTCGAATTCATCGCTTATTTCTATTTTATCACAGACGACTGGTTCTGCTATTACCCTGTCACCTGCTAAGTCGTTACTTAACAATAAGGAGACCCCTTGAACTAGTAGACGTACACCGACTACACCCAGACTATTTACCAATTCCGATTTTATATAAATTTTGTGAAGGGGAACATTAATGACACCCAATTTAACGCCTTGCAATAAAATAAAATCGCCAGTGAAGTTTGATTCCGATAGCTGTAGTATGCCTTTTAATAATAAGTTTTGAGACGCACCGGTTTCTCACAAGACTTGGACAGGCCTATCTTTGTTTTGTAAGTGTCTTCGATGTAAACAGAACCCTGGCATAAAAATGTTTTATAATTTCCCATACATGAGTTTATTTTTCTCTAACACATAGTTTAGAGAATGAAGAATGATGAAAAAGTTAGTATGTACAGCCAATGCATGAGGTTCAAGGGAGTTCTTTTCTTCCCGTTTTCTTTTTAGGATTTGGCAGTCGGATATTATGTGATTATCCTTCTTACAATAGGCACAGGAAATTTTTGATTCTGTCCGAACAGAACTTTTAGGTGTTGGTAAAATTCGCCATAATTTATGGATAAAGCGCAGGGGTCAGTTTATGTATTGATTATAATAGAGAATCAATCTCCCGAATGTATATTATATAGGAACAACAGTCCATGATGGTCCCAAAGTCAGGGATCAGTTTATCTATTGACTATAATAGAGAATCAATCTCCCGAATGTATATTATATAGGAACAACAGTCCATGATGGTCCCAAAGTCAGGGATCAGTTTATCTATTGATTATAATAAAGAATCAATCTTCCGAATGTATATTATATAGGAACAACAGTCCATGATGGTCCCAAAGTCAGGGATCAGTTTATCTGTTGATTATAATAGAGAATCAATCTCGCGAATGTATATTATATAGGAACAACAGTCCATTATGGTCCCAAAGCCAGGGATCAGTTTATCTATTGACTATAATAGAGAATCAATCTCCCGAATGTATATTATATAGGAACAACAGTCCATGATGGTCCCAAAGTCAGGGATCAGTTTATCTATTGATTATAATAGAGAATCAATCTCCCGAATGTATATTATATAGGAACAACAGTCCATGATGGTCTCAAATTTAGGGATTGAAGGTAATTTTGAAAACGTTCCTGGATATAGAGTATCCTCTCCCCACGTAATCTGTTCAATGAAACAACGTCAAAGATTATCACCCCAGAATCAGACACTCGCCAGAATCGGATTCCATCTCCAATACTCGAGAAAACATGGCCGCTTTTTATACACGTCGCATTGAATATTTTGAGCTTCCTGATTGGTTAAGCCTTCAATTGGTGAACTATAAAATGGGTTGGCTCCTGGGGGTCTGCACAGTATAGATGTAAACAAAAAGTCCAACATTAGGTGTATCTCTTTTTTTGTGTGTGTCATTTCTACAAGATATATTATGAGGGTGAGATTTTCACAGTGTTAGTGTATTTGTGTGAAAACCTGAATGGTTTTCGGTTATTTTAATTTTTTCAAAACTCTTTTTGTGAGTTAGACTATAGGTATCTATTATTACTGCGGCCTCATTAATCGTTTCTACAGTCTTATCATCGAGATGTATTTGAATCTCCTGTGAAACGCATTGTTTAAATTCTTCAATTAGAATAAGTTGGCGTAACTTTTTATAATCATTATTTTTTTCACCCTAATCCATCTATCAAAGAGATCTTATTTTTCTCTAGCGAACTCAACGTATGTTTGCTGTTCAAATTTCATATAATTCCAGAATTTTTGTCTATATGCCTCCGGTACTAATTCATATGCGTTTAATATGGCATTTTTAATTTTTTTCATAATCTGTGGCCTCTTCAATACTAAGGGCCGAGTATATATCATCAACTCTGCCGACCAAAACTGTCTGTAAAAGTGTTGACCAGATTTCGTAAGGCCATCCTAAATTTATTGCTATTTTTCTACTGTTTCTCATAAAACTTAGGTACTAATTTGATATATTTTCCTGCATCAAATGTTACACTTAAGGAAGAAATCTCGGAGTTTTTACTTCTATTTTCATGTTGCAATTTTAATTTTTCTAACTCTATTTCAGCTTGGATTTTTCTTTCTTTATTTCTAATTGAAGATGTAAAGTACTTTGGCCGTCTTTTTCGTCTATATTTTTATCTGTTATTTTCTTTAGCTACATACGTTTTATTTCTGCTTTTTTGATTGACGGGTTTTTACTTAACCTGAAATTATTTGTAATAACTTCGATTTTTGTAAAACTTCGAATGCTTCGCTAAGTTCGGCTAAACTTTAAAAATTTTCCACGGAAAAAGCGTGTTTTTGTTTTTGTTTTTATATTTTACAAAAGATACGTAAATGTAGTTACTTTCTTTTCGCGAATTACGTATATTCAGGTTTTTTGTTTTTTTTTGTTTTTGTTTTTACGATATTATCGAGTTAGACTAATTTTTGTTATTTATTTATTGATTTTATTTTATCGAGATAGACGAGCTCCTAATTTTTGTTATTTATTTATTATTTATTTTTTGTATTATCGAGATGGATGTGTTCTTAATTTTTGTTATGATAATATAGATTCGGACAAGCCCCCGATTTTGTTACGTGTTAAAAGTTGTAATAAAAGGAAAAAGTGATTGACGAAAACACAGAGTTAAATCACAGACATATATTTAATTTACAAAAACACAAAATCAAATATTTACAAATACACAATTTTTTACATTCAAATAAAAAAAAAACAGAGTTTACTATTGGCAGAGTTACAGGTAAGTGTTACGAAAAGGAAGGAAGGTGTCAAGTATCTTTACCCAGTTAAGCTAGCGAAGTAGTTTAAGTGCTATATTTTTTGGAAATCCTGAAATGTGTATATAAAGAATAATTGTTGTTTGAAAGAGTCAAAAAATTCTATTTACCCATTTAGTTCAATGAGGTTCTCTTTCAGGTTTTAGTTGGACGGCAACTTTTAGTAGAGATACTCTGGCCTGGATATACAAATCCTGAATCGGACTGAAGTTGATAATGTCAGCAAATCTCTTCAATAACTAACAACTCTCTTCCCAAAACCTATTTTTATAGGAGCTAACACCTAATTTGCATAGTGAATTTAAATATTTTCGATGTCTCCATAACACTGCTAATTCGTCTCTACGGTTCAATAGTTCACCATTGTTGAGGTACTTCGTTAAAATTTAATTAACTAAAAAATACCTCATTCACATAAAATAACCCCCTCCAAAAGGTAATTTATACTCATGTTTAATCCTCAAAATAAAAAAAACGAACATCGTATAAATAAAAGAAAATAAACTCACACAACATAAACAGCAACTTTATTCTATCCACTCATAGATAGTAGTAAAATAAAAAGTATCATTTCTTAAAAAAACCTTACATTCCAATATAAGAATTACCCAGACAAAACTAAAAAGTGACCTGTCCAAAACTAAGCTACTCCGCACCCTTCTCCCAACCCAAGGCTGTATCACTATGGCTACAAACTGCCGGCTACATCGTACTAAACTCCCACCACATTCACGTACATATCATATTATCAAAAATAAATCGTTTTCACCATTTATTTTTCATTTTAATTTATCACCAGATGAGAAGCAAACGTAGCTCCGAAATGCAAAATTTTTGTATTGTGATACTATGTTTGTATAAACCGTTGTAACGACCATTACAAAATATATATGTATATATATATATGTAAATATTTATTTATTTTACGTACATACCCAAATTTTCTAAAACGTTTTCTTCTATGTACCTTATCCCTTGAGAAGGTTGGTAATCGTGTCTCTCTACAGTTCATTGTGCTTTTTATAACGGCTAAGCTGTTACTTCAACATGATGAAATAAATTACGAAATATTAACCCTCTAGGGCCATTCGTATCATATTTGATATAGTATGAAAACAAGCCTTGAAAGAAATATTTGCCTGAAAAATTTTTAAGAGAAATATTTTATAAATTTCAAATGAAAGCAGTACTGACTGCTCAGTCAATGAATACCAAATGTTTCCTTATAGGGAAATACTGTATCAAATATGATACGAATGGCCCTAGAGAGTTAATAAAATATCATTTTTGTCCTCAAAATCTTTACGTCATTATTAAGTGGAGGTCCAAATTTTTTTGGTTATCATACTGTTCGAACAATCCTTTTTAGAACCTTCCAAACTTTGGTTAAATATCTTGTTTTACTTCCGTCTGCGGAGGAAATTTTATTATGGAAATTTTAAGCACATTTTTAAGTTTAAGAAAGTTGATTTAGACATTCTTGAAAAAATCAAATAATTTGAGGATTTTTTATTCTAGAAAAATTTTTTATTTAAAAAATCTGTGTAAAAGGAATATATTTTAATTTTTTTATACTGTTGCACTTTGCAATTATTCAATTATGTGAAATTTCGAGAAATTCACTATTGTAGAGTTTAAAGCCTAAATTAATTATAAGGCTATGTCTATGGAGAATTATCAGAAATGTACAACGCTAACTATAGTAGTTTTAACTTTCATTGCTAATTTCATCCCATTTTCCAAACAGTTGTCTTCTTGTGCATGACTATAATATCATAGTACCTAAAATTCAACTAAATACTAGATTACCTTTAATATTTTCATAAATTGTTAAAATATTATGTTACTCAAGAAATTATATATTATTCACGTTGAAATCGTCAAGTAATTGTTACAGTAATGTACCCTTTACTTAAATTTATCAAGCATTAATTCAACAATAAGTGAGTTAACACATTAGAAAATCATTTACATCCACTAAAAGAAATTTTTTTCTTTGATATTTTAAATTGAAATTCAATAAAATATTAATATGTTATAAAAATTTAATTTTTTAAGATGACTGTTAAAAATATATTAAAAATTCAAATAAATATTAAATTACTTCAAATATTTCTATAACTTGTTAAAATATTATGTTTATTAAAAAATTATATAAAAAAATAATCACGTTGAAATTGTCAAGTAATTTTTACACGTACGTACCCATGTGGTGCAGTAGATATCGACTCGGAAAGACAACTCGAGGAGCCGAGTTCGAATTCCAGTAGAATTCATGGCATTCGTTTTACCAGTGGAAAAGATATTAATGCGTCTCTTCCCTCCAGTTATGAGTTAAATAATAGAAAATTTGGTTCTATAGCCTTGGCTGTCAACCAGTCTACCGCAACCTACTGCAAGATAATCTTCTGCCCAGTTAATCACGTCTCTTTCGAGGCATGATCACCCAAAGCGTGTATGACGTGTGGCACTTAACTGACTGACCGTTTATTTAAATTTGTCAGACATTAATTCAGCAATAAATATTCATAAAAACATTTACAGGCATGAACATTTTTTCTTTGTTATTTAAATTGAAATTCAATAAAATATTAATATGTCTTAAGAATTTAATTTTTGAAGATTACTGAGTATTCAAAAATATATTAAAATGCATTCCCTTTGAATTTGACATTTAATTTTACTACAAGTACTTTCGCATTGCAAAAATCACCCAAACATCAGGTTATCGATAAATGTATCAATATCACATAAAAACACCCAATTCTACTCTTCTTGTATATAAATACTTGTTATAAAATCTTGGCGTTGATAAAGTCCGTCAGAAGACGAAACGCTTCTTTTAAGATAAGTATTTCTTTTGTCGTTATGCATTAGATATATAGAAATCAAAATGGTGACAGAAATGTGTATTGCGAGCAAGAATTTCTTCCAGTCTATTTAGTCTGATTCACAAAATAATCTGATCAAAATTGATGAAAATCATGTATGAGTAAATACAATAGGACACATTCTTACATTAGTGTTTTACATTTTAAACATTTATTACTTCAGATGTATTATGCAGTATTGCACAAATTTAATATGTTGACATGACAATTGAATAAAAAAGGATTATCACTCCGTGCTTTTTCGGAAACAACATGCATTCAATATTAACAGAAAGCTTTTCCACGAAATTTTCCATTATCAATAACATCAATATGATGTTTATATATTAGAATTTTCTGACGCTCGCAATATTTTTTGGTCTGCTTATGTGTGTGTGTGTGTGTGTGTGTGTGTGTGTGTGTGTGTGTGTGTGTGTGTTAGGGTGAGCGTTCCTCAAGAGAATCTGGAGATCTTGGTCAACTTCGTTTCACCCGGAACCTATGCGACAAGTTGTTTAATCTATTACTTGTATGGACGCTATCGGTTTGCTGAAGTCGCGCTACGTCAAAATCTACGTCTAAGTAGGTTTTTCCTCGTCACTGCCTCCCAACTTGACGTCAGTAGTTTGGCTTGACACTCAGTTGCTTCATTTCGAAAGTTTTCTAGCTTTTTCGGTGCTATGATTTTTGTTGAGGTGGAAACTCAGTGAATCACTGTGGTTCTTCGTCATTGGAGGCATTCATTGTCAGGAACACATTCTTTAGTGAAAACCAACCAGCGTTTCGTGACTTACATATTCGATAAAAGGCACTAAAGTGAGATAAAGAACTACAAAATATTACGCTAGAGAATGGAGCTGTCTTGTTATAATTTTGATATACGATATCTACCAGATCTGGAGAACATTTTTATAAGATTATTCTCTAGCACTTATTGTGGAGCAATGCGTTATGTACGACAATCTCTAGTAAATCTCTATCAAGTGATGTGGCACCCTGGAGATAGATGCTTGTGTCATTTTATGCTTAATTCAATGGTGGATGTGCGATAATTAATTCAGTCCTGTAGAGTATGTGTGGAGTGCAAGGTAACCATCATATACATGCTACTCAGCCTTTTGAGTGAGTGAATATGGAATTTAAGATACTCAAACAGGAATAGTCATTTTTTAGCATTATAGATGCATAAAAGGGGTCCCTTTTCCGTTCCCCCTGTGCAGATATGAATGATTCTACTACTATTATTATTATTATTTATCTCTCTCGGTTGTTCTTTATCTTTGGCCTGACTACCTCCTCATGGAAAACGAGCCATATTTTATGTGCAATAAATTTGTAAGATGTAGAGTGGTTCAAGTACCATGGCTCTGAAATCACATGATCAGCAAGGGCTATTGTTATAATGTCCTCATCTTTGCTGTCAATTTCATAAAGTTTCGGCCTTCTTCAGCTAGGGATTTAGAACAGAACCTTTTATAATCGATCACTGGGGTATATAATTGTTTTCTCATTCCTTTTGCGAAGCCGCTTCTGGTAGTTATCTCCCTAAATTATTTGGTCCTTGCTGTAGCCTGGTATTGAACTCAGAACATTTTGGGTCAAGTAACGGGAACTAACCATCGTCTATATCAACTTGGTTATGTGTCCTTGAGGACAACAGCAAGTATATTTCTGGGACTTAAAAAATGAATGTTTAAAAAACATTTGTTTTACCAGAGTTCATAGTGCAATTTTTTTACGTTTATGATTTTCTTTAGACATCCGTATTATTGGTTTCCATATTGTATCCATTTCTATACTTGATCGGATTGGGAGATTTTTGTAGCTTATGATTATGAAATCCTGTACCTGCAGTCCTGAGTCGTCATGTTCGAGTGAGAAAGACGGATACTAATGAGTTTAGGAATTTGGGGTACTATAAAATTTTGTTTGTGGGATTGAGGATAGATTTTGTTCATCTCAATGAGAACGTTTTGTAGAATGGTAAATGGTCTATTTCACTGTCATTCTTTCACAAAACGTTTAAAAATATGAAATGCTGTCAATTTAATTGAAATATATTTGTGAAACATTTACATTTAATTAAAAAATGTTTTTATCAACAAATAATTGAAAATTGAAAACTTTTAATTGGTTAATGTAAACAAATATTTAAAAATTAATTTTTTGGTCGTTCAGAAAGATAAGTTAATATTAATAAAAACAGAAACTACAGAACAAATAAGTCACGACGACAGTTTAATATTCAGCCGTTTTCCGGATTACCTTGAAATTGTTCAATAAAATACATTGCCGCAAAATGTTGAAATTGTTAAAAAGACAATCGAATAAAAGAGAAAATTAGAGAATTAAATATACAATAAAAACAACTGGCAAAATTATAAGGAAGGTGTTTTTATTTTAGTTTTGATACAATCATTATAAAAATATATATAAATTTCCAAAACAATAACAGTTGATAAATGTACATATATAATGATATATCGGTATAAATACACAATATATATACATTGAATAAGAATTTGTATTTCTCGGTTCATGTGTGTGTTAAAGAGTGTGGTGCGATGTTGATTGCCTTTTCTTCACGGATATTTATTTAACAATATGTATGAAGGTGATATCTTTTTAAAATATAAGATAATTGACTGACCGTATAACGGCCAACGAAACGTTTCATATTGAATTGAAACAAACATATGTTAGAACAAATGTTATGTGAAAAGAAAACAATGATAGAATAAAGATTAAAATGTCTGTGATAATATATTTTTGCAAATGACCATATAATAGTCAACTGTGTTTTTTCATATTGAAATGAAATTATATAAAACATCTGTCTTTACTGACAGGTGAACAAAGTATTTTGGAATGTTTATCATTTTTAGATGTCGTATTCAGTGTTGGAAGGATTCTTGATGACCTTATGAGCACACACACAACCTGTTTGGATGTGCTTTTTTATTGGTTCATAAACAAACAGTCCATCGACACAGACAGACGTACGTTGAAGGAAGAACATTTCACTGTAAACAGGTTCACAATTGTGCATTCCGTTAGATCCAATACAGTCAGGACAACGGCAGACGGCCTCTGATCGAACTGATGGGAACAGTGTAGAATCTGTGATGATTTTCGTATACCAAGGGCAAGTGGATCGATCCTGAGTCTCTCCTGTGGTCGGCAATGTCTTGGGACATGTTGTTTCCCCGCGATGCAAAGTCTGGTTAGAAGACGAGGAAATATATTCAGCAGGTAACATAAATTTATTTCCAATTGACGCTTCAGCCAATTTTTCATAGCGGATATTCAGGTCAGACGGAACATTACAACTGCTGGTCAATGGTGCTCCTGAGGCAAACATCATTCCACAAAAGAAAGCGACAGATAAAAGAATTACCTGCAATGAATAAAAAAAAATATTAGCACATTAAACTTTAAAATAATATTACAAACAATTAGAAATCCAGTTTTATGTCAATATAATTAAATTTTAGGAACTATATTATCGTTTACAATTAATATTTTTGTAATAAAATGTATAAGAATAAAATTAATAATTTAATTTCTCAGTATATAATGTAATGTCTGTTTGTGACACAAAGGAATGAATTTCTTAAATGTGATCAATAAGTCTTTTTTACATCAATAGATGAAAAACTTTTTTTTTCTATCTAGACTTGAAGTAATCCAACCCAATTCATAAGCAATTATCCTTTGTGTTTGGATTTATCAAATGGATATGCAATACAATTATGATGAACGTATTGAAACTTGCAAATATATAAAATTAAATCGGTGGTTAGAGATGGAATTGTATATTTTTTATAATGAATTAATTACTAATTATGTGAATAATACTAACGTCGCAAATAATATATTTTAAATTTAATATAATATAGAAAATATTAAAATTTTTTTAAACACTCGAAAAACAACTTTTTATCTTGGGACTGAAAAAATTTATAATTAGCATTTTATGCGTAACAAATATGAAAGATAAAATATCAATGGTACAAACAATATTAACATTTATATTAAAATGAAATGATGTGTAAAAAAATGATATGATTAAAATATACGAATTAAAATGTCATACTGTAACTAGAATTTGTTTTATTCATTATGAATCTACGCAAAGAAAAAATAAATAAAAATAAAATAAAAAATATGTAAAACGCAAGAAAATAATGGATTTTCATTTTCTTACAATAATTATACCTGATAATAATTAAATTACCAATTTTAAAAACTTCTTCTAAAATGAAGTTGTTTGTTTTGTTTGGGGAATGTTACTAATAATGTGTATTAAAATCATTGTTAAATAACATATTTCTGAATAACTGTACACGATAAAAATCATAATTAATATTGTGAAAGTTCTTTGTTTGAAAGAAATTAAAATAACGCAATGGTCACTTGGATTTTTATCTCAGTGTTATTCGAGTTATATTAGTTGATAAAATGAAATTATTATTTACAAATATTAAACAGTCACGTAAATTGTAAACCAGGGGAGACAACTACATCATTTTCTAAATCATGTGAAAAGTATACATTTCGACTTACATTGGCCATGTTGAAACTGATAGGATTGGTTCAGTAAATAATAAATGAATAAATACGTTAACAATCAGCTGAAGATTCAAGAAACGATGTCGATAGGACTGTTGAACTTGTATGAATACTGACTTAAAATTTAGCTCAATATATATATCCTTGAGTTGTATATAGCCACGCCTTCTTACGCTGAAGGAAAACCCGGTGGACTCTAAGTAGACGACAAGATTTAGTATGTTTTTTCATACCGGAAGAAGTTCACGGATTTAATGAAACAGTAAAGTTTTCATTGACTTTTTTTTAGTTCTTTGAATAGTAGGAAGCGATTTTCTTCCGTCGGAAAAATTAACATTACTCAGATCATTTCGTTAATTCTTTGCAGCAGTAAAAATGACATCTATTACAAAATGTATATATCTTGGAGTCACAAAATTTTTTTAATCATGAACTCATTAAAGAAAAATAAAAGCAAAAAACATAACAAAAGAAAAAAAAAAAAATTACGTCGTAATTTATCATGACAGAATAGGGAAACACAAACAATATTATTTTTGCAGAAAAATTTGGGTTCGAGTGGAACTTTTGTTTGAAAAAATATTAAGTTCTTTTCAATATTATTAACGTTACTAACTTTCATTACACCCAGTGTTACAAAAGTAATTCATATTTTAAAAAAATGCGATGTTGAGAAGCGAAAAACAAAAAACTTAATGGATATGAATTGAAGATCAAATATATGCTCTCTCTGTTTGCACAGATAGGGCATTAAAGATTGAATATTACAAATGACTAACTGGAAAACGGTCAACGTACCTCCCATAATGAATCGAAATAAACAACAATCTGAACTAATGAGCAAAGTATAGAAAAATGATAGAATAAAGATTAACAGATCTGGAATATTATATTTTTGCAAATGACCATATAATAGTGAACTGAGATTTTTCATATTGAAATGAAATTTTATGACATTGTCAATACTGGATATGCGTTGTTGTGCACTGGTTATCGGCTCAGAACGCGGAATCGGGGAGATGAGTTCAAATTCCAGTTGAATTCCATGTATTCACTTACGCACAAATACTCTTTGAAAAGGTATTAATCGTCTCTTCCCTCCAATTATGGGTTAAATAAGAGGACAGATTAGGTTCTATCGCCTTGTTTGACAACCAGTCTACTGCAGAAAGTAATGGCAACCTACTGAGGGATAACATTCTGCCCAGTCAGTCAAGCGTGTATCACGTATGGCACGTAAGTGACCGACTGACCATACTGGCAGGTGGACAAAAATCTTTGAAATGTCTATCATTTTTAGATATAATATTCAATGTTGGAAGAATTCTTGATGATCTTGTCAGCATATACACTACTTGTTTCGATGTGTTTTGTTATTGGTTCACAGACAAAACAGCTCATCCCCAAAGAGATACGTACGTTGAAGGAACAACATTTCACTGTAAACAAATGCATTTCATTAGTTCCAATACAGTCTGGACACCGACACACGGAGTCTGATCTAACTGATGAGAACAGAATCTGTGCTTATCTTTGTATAACAAGTGCAAGTGGATCGATCCTGGGTCTCTCCGGTGGTCGGCAATGTCTTGGGATATGTTTACCCGTGATGCAAAGTCTAGTTAGATGACGAAGAAATAAATTCAGCCGGTAACATAAATTTATTTCCAATTGAAGTTGTGGTCGCGCTTTCATAGTGGATATTAAGGTTAGACAAAATTTCACAGGTGCTGGTCAGTGGTGCTCTTAGGGCAAGCATCATCCAGTGGTGCTCTTAGGGCAAGCATCATCCAGTGGTGCTCTTAGGGCAAGCATCATCCCTCTGATGAATGCGACAGAGAAAAAGGATTACCCTTTCACAAAAACTGAGTAAAAATTCAAATTGAAATATAGCTGAATTAAAAATTTCCAAAATGCAATAATTATTGCGAAATGTAGTTGTACATTTATTATAGAGAATGTCTCTAACAATGTGAATTAAAATCATTGTTCAAAAATATATTTTGCAATGATTCTTCACGCTAGTAATCCTAATCAATATTGTGAATGTGATTTGTTTTGAAAAAATCAAACTATGGCATAAGTCACTTCGATTTTTATCTTAACGTTGTTCAAATTAGATTGGCAGATGAAATAAAATGACTGACCACAATAATTAACCAGAAAAACTAAAATATAAATCAGGGTAGATAACTCCGTAAGTGCTGGGCCTAGATAATAAAACAACAACTTTTAGGCAAAATTCGACTTTATTCATCAACATAGTCTCCATCTAGGGTGATACACTGATTTCAACGCTTCCCTAACAATTCGATGCATTTTTTTGTGGACCGATTTATCTGTAACGTCAAAATACTCCTCAGATTCCCATATCACTAATTTAATGGTGCCAAATCTCTTTTCCTGGAGCATTCTTTTGAGGTCTACATGCACCTAGTAGTCGCTGGGGGCCAGATCTGGAGAATAGGGTAGATGCAGAAACAATTTGAAGTTTTGCCATCATTGCGATTGACTTTTGACATGGTGCGTTGTCTTGGTGAAAGATCACTTTTTTCTTCTTCATTTGTGGCCATAATTTTGGTAATTTCTTCCTTTAACTGCACCAATAATACTATATAATATTAATTCCAACATTTGCTAAAACGTTTTCTTCTATGTGCCTTGGATGTTGATAATCGTATCTCTCCACAGATTATTGTCCTTTTTATAACTGCTAAGCCTTTATTCCAACATGATGAAAAAAAAAAAATTACAAAATATTAATAAAATCACTATTTTATCCTAAAAATCTTTATGTTGTTATTAAGGGGAAGGCCTAAATTTTTTTTTGGTTATCATTTTTTTTTTTAATCATATCCCGAGCAAGGCGGCAACGCCACTGATGTGCAGGAGGCTACGTAAGAGTGAAAAGATTGGAAAAGAGAAAGCCGGAAACCACATCCTAAACAGGAAACAAGGGATGAGCCTCTTCACCCGTTTAATAGACGTGGGTGGAGTGTGAACCGGGCGATAGTTAAGTCCATTTTGTTACGTGTTATAAGTTGTAACAAAAGGAAAAATGATTGACGAAATCACAGACAAATATTTAATTTACAAAACAAAAAATAAAATATTTACAAATATACAATTTTTTGCATTCAAATAAAACGTTTACTACTGGCAGAGTTACAGGTAAGTGTTACGCAGGAGAAGGAAGGTGTCAAGTATCTTTACCCAGTTAAGCTAGCGAAGTTGTTTAAGTCCTATACTTTTTGGAAATCCTCAAATGTATACATAGTGAATAATTTTCTGTTTGGTCAGTGAAAGAGTCAAAAAATTCTACTTATCCATTTAGTTCTATGAGGTACTCTTTCAGGTTTTAGTTGGTCGGCAACTTTTAGTAGAGATACTTTCGGCTGGATATACAAATCCTGAATCGGACCGGAATTGATAATGTCAGCAAATCCTTTTAACATCTAACTACTCTCTTCCCTAAACCAATTTTTGTTGGGGCGAACATCTAATTTGCAAATTTCTCGAATAATTTTGAATCCTTTAGATGTTTGTCGAACATTCTAGGATCTTTCAAACGTTCTAATTCTAATTTTCCTATTTGTACAACGACTTCATGGATTAGAACCTTTTTGTATTAACAACTAGAACTCCGTAGAATCCTTTACTATAACTTTTAGCCTTTTTAGACTTTATATATATATATATATATATATATATATAAAGTCTAATAAGTGTTATTAGAAGGCATATATATATATATATATATATATATATATATATATATATATATATATATACCTTCTAATTACACTTCCCTACTTCAAAGTAAAGCGTTGAAATCACAATGAAAAACTTTATAAGACAATAACAGTCTAATTATTTTGTAAAGCAATAAATAATAATATCATATTTTTTTTGAAAAGTTATGATAGAGCATCTGCAATAACATTGTTTCTTCCTTTAATGTGTTTTTTAATTATGTCATATTCTTGCAGGAGAAGACTTCATCTTGTAAGTCTTTGATTTTTGTTAGGCATTTTTTGAATGAAAGTTAGTGGATTATGGTCTGTATAAATCAAAACAGGATAAACAGTGATATTGAGGTAGAAGCCACAATGTTGTAGCGCTGATAATACCACCAAGCATTCTTTTTCAAAAGTGGAATATTTCTTCTGGTAAGTGTTTAACTTTTTTGAGAAATATTCAATGGCTCTATCGACGCCTTCGTCATCTTCTTGGATTAGGATGCCACCCATTCCGACATTACTGTCATCGATTTACAATTTAAATTGTTTTGAAACAACTGGAGTTGCAAGAGCTGGGCCACCAATGAGAGTTGTTTTGATTCTGTTAAAAGCCTTATTACAGGTTTCGCTCCACTTGTATTTTACATCTTTTTTAAGGAGGTGAGAAAATGAGAAATTTTTACAAAATTTTCTGTAGAATCCCGTCATACCGAGAAATTGCATTAGTTGTTTTTGTTAGTTGGAATAGGATACTTTAAGATAACATTCACTTTTGTGATAGGCTTAATTGGTCCCTGACTAACAGTATTACCCAAATAATTTACTGTTGCACGACAGAATTCGCTCTAGTTTGATGATGTCATATTCGTCCCAAGTCATGCTGTACACAGTTACATCATCTATGTAAACTTTACATCCCTGAATTTTATGTAGAAGAGAATGCACCATCCTTTGATATGTTTCTGGCTCATTTTTCATCCCGAACGCCATAACTTTATATTGGTATAAGCCATCCGGAGTCACAAATGCTGAAATTTCTTTGGCATTGTCAGTTAAGGGCACGTGTCAATAACCTTTCATTAAATGAAATTTACTGACATATTTTGCCTTTACAGTTATCAATTCTAGGAATTGGAAAAGAGTCATTTACTTTTCGAAAGTCTGTTACAAAAATCCGTGGTAGGTTCCATCAGGTTTTGGTATAAGAATACAAGGAGAAATCCATTGACTCTTGCTTGGTTCAATGTCATTATCCAGCATGTATTTAATCTCTCCTCTCAACTGCTGAAGCGTGATTGGTTTTACCCGGTAAAAATGTTGTTTCATGGAGTTTTCATCTCCAACTAAAACATCATGTATTGCAACCGTTGTTTTTCTAGGAACACCAGGAAAAACATTTTTGAAATCATTGACCAAAGTATGAATTTCTTTTATTTTCTCATTTGATAAATGTTTGGATTTTACATTTAAATTAGATAGGATTTCCGAGTTTTTTAAATTGCTACTCTCACCCATGTCCTTCTCCCTAATAACTGTATCTTCATTATTGTCTAAATCATCTTCAAATTGATTTATATTATCAATGTTTATTAAGGTTGAAACTGGTTTAATAAGTTTCATAATTTCTGTCGATATAACCTTTTTAACATATTAATGTGTCAAATTCTTTTCTTTTTCCTTCGATCTTGGGTGTGGATGATAAAATTTACATCATTAATTTTCCTTTCTTTCTCATAAGGCCCAAAATTTCTTGCTTGTAGACGATGATTAGGAATTGGTAAAAATACTCAAACTTTGTCACCACTTTCAAATTTACGATTTTTACTATTTTTATCGTATCTAGACTTCATGTTAACTTAGGAATCTTAAGAATTTTCTTGTGCTATTTTGAAAGTATTGCATCATTTCTATTTAAAATTTGATACATAGTCTGAAAGATGCATCTCATTTTGTTCTGTCAACCATTTTTGTTTTAGAAGTCTTAGAGGACCCCTAACTGTATTTTCAAAAACCAATTGAAAAGGACTAAACCTAAGAGTGTCTTGAACAGCTTTTCTAGCTGCAAAAAAAAAAACCCCCCAAAAAAAAAAAAAAAAAAAAAAAAAAAAAAAAAAAAAAAAAAAAAAAACAAAATTAACACCTTCGTCCCAATCTTTTTTATATTGATGATAATATTTTCTGATCTGTTTGACGAAAACTCTCAAGAGCCCCCAGTGATTCGGGGGTGATAAACACTGGATTTGTATTGCTTAATAGCAATTTCACTCATTACTTGTTGAAATAAACGAGACATAAAATTCAAACCTTGGTCTGACTGAATGGCTAGAAGGAATCCTGACTAAACAGAAAAAATTAGTTAAAGCCTGAACAATAGTCCTAGCCTTAATATTTCTTAGAGGGATAGCCTCAGAAAATCGAGTTGACGTACACATAATTGTCAATAGATATTGGTTTCCTATTTTTGTTTTTGGAAGAGGGCCAACACAATAAACTAGTACTCTACTGAAAAGTTCTTCAAATGCTGGAATAAGTTTCAGAGGGGCGGACGGAATCTTTTGTTTAGGTTTTCCCACGATATGGCATGTGTGGCAGGAGTTACAGAAATTGACTACATCCTGTCTAACTTTCGGCTAGTAAAAATGATTTAATATTTTTTCACACGTCTTATTTATTCCTAAATGTCCTGACTTTGGAGCTATATTTAGTATTTCTTGTCTGTATATTTTCTGGACCACTATTTGTTTTATTATCTTCCACTCCTCATTTAGACTGGCATCCACTGGGCGCCATTTCCTCATTAAAATGGCATCGCTCATATAAAGACATTCACTAACTTTTCTTGCTTCTTCTAAAGGGAGTAGTTTATTTTTTTTAAAAGACAAATTTCAGGATCTTTTCTTGTTCAATAAAAGTTGATTTTTATTTAGATCGTCTTTCATTTTTTCTGTGCTAGTTCTTTTTTATTTGTCGTGGGGGGTGGTTTATTTAATTTTTTATCCGAATTATTGGTTTGTTCTAAAAGATGAGATATAAAGGTTTCATTCAATTATAACCAATTAGCTGGTGTTACTGAATCTTCCTTTTCTGAAATTCGCTTCTTTACTTTCGCCCTAGTAATAACACAATCAGTGTATAATTCACTCTTTTTTCGATCTCGAATTCATCGCTTATTTCTATTTTATCACAGACGACTGGTTCTGCTATTACCCTGTCACCTGCTAAGTCGTTACTTAACAATAAGGAGACCCCTTGAACTAGTAGAATTAGACGTACACCGACTACACCTAGACTATTTACCAATTCCGATTTTATATAAATTTTGTGAAGGGGAACCTTAATGACACCCAATTTAACGCCTTGCAATAAAGTAAAATAGCCAGTGAAGTTTGATTCCGATAGCTATAGTATGCCTTTTAATAATAAGTTTTGAGACGCACCGGTTTCTCACAAGACTTGGACAGGCCTATCTTTGTTTTGTAAGTGTCTTCGATGTAAACAGAACCCTGGCATAAAAATGTTTTATAATTTCCCATACATGAGTTTATTTTTCTCTAACACATAGTTTAGAGAATGAAGAATGATGAAAAAGTTAGTATGTACAGCCAATGCATGAGGTTCAAGGGAGTTCTTTTCTTCCCGTTTTCTTTTTAGGATTTGGCAGTCGGATATTATGTGATTATCCTTCTTACAATAGGCACAGGAAATTTTTGATTCTGTCCGAACAGAACTTTTAGGTGTTGGTAAAATTCGCCATAATTTATGGATAAAGCGCAGGGGTCAGTTTATGTATTGATTATAATAGAGAATCAATCTCCCGAATGTATATTATATAGGAACAACAGTCCATGATGGTCCCAAAGTCAGGGATCAGTTTATCTATTGACTATAATAGAGAATCAATCTCCCGAATGTATATTATATAGGAACAACAGTCCATGATGGTCCCAAAGTCAGGGATCAGTTTATCTATTGATTATAATAAAGAATCAATCTTCCGAATGTATATTATATAGGAACAACAGTCCATGATGGTCCCAAAGTCAGGGATCAGTTTATCTATTGACTATAATAAAGAATCAATCTTCCGAATGTATATTATATAGGAACAACAGTCCATGATGGTCCCAAAGTCAGGGATCAGTTTATCTGTTGATTATAATAGAGAATCAATCTCGCGAATGTATATTATATAGGAACAACAGTCCATTATGGTCCCAAAGCCAGGGATCAGTTTATCTATTGATTATAATAGAGAATCAATCTCCCGAATGTATATTATATAGGAACAACAGTCCGTGATGGTCTCAAATTTAGGGATTGAAGGTAATTTTGAAAACGTTCCTGGATATAGAGTATCCTCTCCCCACGTAATCTGTTCAATGAAACAACGTCAAAGATTATCACCCCAGAATCAGACACTCGCCAGAATCGGATTCCATCTCCAATACTCGAGAAAATATGGCCGCTTTTTATACACGTCGCATTGAATATTTTGAGCTTCCTGATTGGTTAAGCCTTCAATTGGTGAACTATAAAATGGGTTGGCTCCTGGGGGTCTGCACAGTATAGATGTAAACAAAAAGTCCAACATTAGGTGTATCTCTTTTTTTTGTGTGTATCATTTCTACAAGATATATTGTGAGGGTGAGATTTTCACAGTGTTTGTGTATTTGTGTGAAAACCTGAATGGTTTTCGGTTATTTTAATTTTTTCAAAACTCTTTTTGTGAGTTAGACTATAGGTATCTATTATTACTGCGGCCTCATTAATCGTTTCTACAGTCTTATCATCGAGATGTATTTGAATCTCCTGTGAAACGCATTGTTTAAATTCTTCAATTAGAATATGTTGGCGTAACTTTTTATAATCATTATTTTTTTCACCCTAATCCATCTATCAAAGAGATCTTATTTTTCTCTAGCGAACTCAACGTATGTTTGCTGTTCAAATTTCATATAATTCCAGAATTTTTGTCTATATGCCTCCGGTACTAATTCATATGCGTTTAATATGGCATTTTAAATTTTTTTCATAATCTGTGGCCTCTTCAATACTAAGGGCCGAGTATATATCATCAACTCTGCCGACCAAAACTGTCTATAAAAGTATTGACCAGATTTCGTAAGGCCATCCTAAATTTATTGCTATTTTTCTACTGTTTCTCATAAAACTTAGGTACTAATTTGATATATTTTCCTGCATCAAATGTTACACTTAAGGAAGAAATCTCGGAGTTTTTACTTCTATTTTCATGTTGCAATTTTAATTTTTCTAACTCTATTTCAGCTTGGATTTTTCTTTCTTTATTTCTAATTGAAGATGTAAAGTACTTTGGCCGTCTTTTTCGTGTATATTTTTATCTGTTATTTTCTTTAGCTACATACGTTTTATTTCTGCTTTTTTGATTGACGGGTTTTTACTTAACCTGAAATTATTTGTAATAACTTCGATTTTTGTAAAACTTCGAATGATTCGCTAAGTTCGGCTAAACTTTAAAAATTTTCCACGGAAAAAGCGTGTTTTTGTTTTTGTTTTTATATTTTACAAAAGATACGTAAATGTAGTTACTTTCTTTTCGCGAATTACGTATATTCAGGTTTTTTGTTTTTTTTTGTTTTTGTTTTTACTATATTATCGAGTTAGACTAATTTTTGTTATTTATTTATTGATTTTATTTTATCGAGATAGACGAGCTCCTAATTTTTGTTATTTATTTATTATTTATTTTTTATATTATCGAGATGGATGTGTTCTTAATTTTTGTTATGATAATATAGATTCGGACAAGCCCCCGATTTTGTTACGTGTTAAAAGTTGTAATAAAAGGAAAAAGTGATTGACGAAAACACAGAGCTAAATCACAGACATATATTTAATTTACAAAAACACAAAATCAAATATTTACAAATACACAATTTTTTACATACAAATAAAAAAAAAAACAGAGTTTACTATTGGCAGAGTTACAGGTAAGTGTTACGAAAAGGAAGGAAGGTGTCAAGTATCTTTACCCAGTTAAGCTAGCGAAGTAGTTTAAGTGCTATATTTTTTGGAAATCCTGAAATGTGTATATAAAGAATAATTGTTGTTTGAAAGAGTCAAAAAATTCTATTTACCCATTTAGTTCCATGAGGTTCTCTTTCAGGTTTTAGTTGGACGGCAACTTTTAGTAGAGATACTTTCGGCTGGATATACAAATCCTGAATCGGACTGAAGTTGATAATGTCAGCAAATCTCTTCAATAACTAACAACTCTCTTCCCAAAACCTATTTTTATAGGAGCTAACACCTAATTTGCATAGTGAATTTAAATATTTTCGATGTCTCCATAACACTGCTAATTCGTCTCTACGGTTCAATAGTTCGCCATTGTTGAGGTACTTCGTTAAAATTTAATTAACTAAAAAATACCTCATTCACATAAAATAACCCCCTCCAAAAAGGTAATTTATACCCATGTTTAATCTTCAAAATAAAATAAAAAACGAACATCGTATAAATAAAAGAAAATAAACTCAGACAACATTAAGAGCAACTTTATTCTATCCACTCATAGATAGTAGTAAAATAAAAAGTATCATTTCTTAAAAAAACCTTACATCCCAATATAAGAATTACCCAGACAAAACTAAAAAGTGACCTGTCCAAAACTAAGCTACTCCGCACCCTTCTCCCAACCCAAGGCTGTATCACTATGGCTACAAACTGCCGGCTACATCGTACTAAACTCCCACCACATTCACGTACATATCATATTATCAAAAATAAATCGTTTTCACCATTTATTTTTCATTTCAACTTATCACCAGATGAGGAGCAAACGTAGCTCTGAAACGCAAAGATTTTTGTATTGTGATACTATGCTTTTATAAACCGTTGTAACGACCATTACAAAATATATATATATATATATATATATATATATATATATGTAAATATTTATTTATTTTACGTACATACCCAAATTTTCTAAAACGTTTTCTTCTATGTACCTTATCCCTTGAGAAGGTTGGTAATCGTGTCTCTCTACAGTTCATTGTGCTTTTTATAACGGCTAAGCTGTTACTTCAACATGATGAAATAAATTACGAAATATTAACCCTCTAGGGCCATTCGTATCATATTTGATACAGTATGAAAACAAGCCTTGAAAGAAATATTTGCCTGAAAAATTTTTAAGAGAAATATTTTATAAATTTCAAATGAAAGCAGTACTGACTGCTCAGTCAATGAATACCAAATGTTTCCTTATAGGGAAATACCAAATGTTTCCTTATAGGGAAATACTGTATCAAATATGATACGAATGGCCCTAGAGGGTTAATAAAATATCATTTTTATCCTCAAAATCTTTACGTCATTATTAAGTGGAGGTCCAAATTTTTTTGGTTATCATACTGTTCGAACAATCCTTTTTAGAACCTTCCAAACTTTGGTTAAATATCTTGTTTTACTTCCGTCTGCGGAGGAAATTTTATTATGGAAATTTTAAGCACATTTTTAAGTTTAAGAAAGTTGATTTAGACATTCTTGAAAAAATCAAATAATTTGAGGATTTTTTATTCTAGAAAAAGTTTTTATTTAAAAAATCTGTGTAAAAGGAATATATTTTAAATTTTTTATACTGTTGCACTTTGCAATTATTCAATTATGTGAAATTTCGAGAAATTCACTATTGTAGAGTTTAAAGCCCAAATTAATTATAAGGCTATGTCTATGGAGAATTATCAGAAATGTACAACGCTAACTATAGTAGTTTTAACTTTCATTGCTAATTTCATCCCATTTTCCAAACAGTTGTCTTCTTGTGCATGACTATAATATCATAGTACCTAAAATTCAACTAAATACTAGATTGCCTTTAATATTTTCATAAATTGTTAAAATATTATGTTACTCAAGAAATTATATATTATTCACGTTGAAATCGTCAAGTAATTGTTACAGTAATGTACCCTTTACTTAAATTTATCAAGCATTAATTCAACAATAAGTGAGTTAACACATTAGAAAATCATTTACATCCACTAAAAGAAATTTTTTTCTTTGATATTTTAAATTGAAATTCAATAAAATATTAATATGTTATAAAAATTTAATTTTTTAAGATGACTGTTAAAAATATATTAAAAATTCAAATAAATATTAAATTACTTCAAATATTTCTATAAATTGTTAAAATATTATGTTTATTAAAAAATTATATAAAAAAATAATCACGTTGAAATTGTCAAGTAATTTTTACACGTACGTACCCATGTGGTGCAGTAGATATCGACTCGGAAAGACAACACGAGGAGCTGAGTTCGAATTCCAGTACAATTCATGGTATTCGTTTTACCAGTGGAAAAGATTTTAATGCGTCTCTTCCCTCCAGTTATGAGTTAAATAATAGAAAATTTGGTTCTATCGCCTTGGCTGTCAACCAGCTACCGCAACCTACTGCAAGATAATCTTCTGCCCAGTTAATCACGTCTCTTTCGAGGCATGATCACCCAAAGCGTGTATGACGTGTGGCACTTAACTGACTGACCGTTTATTTAAATTTGCCAGACATTAATTCAGCAATAAATATTCATAAAAACATTTACAGGCATGAACATTTTCTCTTTGTTATTTAAATTGAAATTCAATAAAATATTAATATGTCTTAAGAATTTAATTTTTGAAGATTACTGAGTATTCAAAAATATATTAAAATGCATTTCCTTTGAATTTGACATTTAATTTTACTACAAGTATTTTCGCATTGCAAACATCAGGTTATCGATAAATGTATCAATATCACATAAAAACACCCAATTCTACTCTTCTTGTATATAAATACTTGTTATAAAATCTAGGCGTTGATAAAGTCCGTCAGAAGACGAAACGCTTCTTTTAAGATAAGTATTTCTTTTGTCGTTATTCATTAGATATATAGAAATCAAAATGGTGACAGAAATGTGTATTGCGAGCAAGAATTTCTTCCACTCTGTTTAGTCAGATTCACAAAATAATCTGATCAAAATTGATGAAAATCAGCTATTAGTAAATACAATAGGACAAATTGTTACATTAGTGTTTTGCATTTAAACATTTATTACTTCAGGTATATTATTCAGAATTGCACAAATTTAATACGTTGACATGACAATTGAATAAAAAAGGATTATCACTCCGTGCTTTTTCGGAAACAACATGCATTCAATATCAACAGAAAGCTTTTCTACTTCTTCTTCTTCTTCTTCTATGTGCCCTGTCCCTTCAGGACGTAGGCGATCATGGCTCTCCACGTCTCCCTATCCCTTGTGGCTCTTAGTATGTTTGCTCCTGTTGCTCCTGGCAACCTCCGTTCCGTCATCCACCTGACCAGTCCCTGCAAATATGTTATCCGCTGCCTTCCTCTGTCGCTCCTTCCTTCTATCTGTCCTGTCAGTATCAGGTTCTCCAGGCTCTCCTTTCTCATTGCATGTCCCAGGAACTTCAGTTGTCTCTTCCTGATGCTCAGCATCAATTTCCTTTTTGTTGCCATTCTTTCTAACACCTCGTCGTTGCTTGTATGTTCAGTCCACGATATCCGTAGTATCCTTCTGTAGAACCACATTTCGGCCGCTTCCAGTTTTGTCCTCATTTTCGATGATATTGTCCAGCATTCACAACCGTATTGAAGAACTGACATCACGTAGCAGTCTAGCACTCTTTTCTTCGTTTCTATTGAGATTTTCCTGTGCGTTAGTATTTTGCTTGTCTTCTGGAACGCGTCCTTTGCCATGCCAATTCGTCTTCGGATCTCCGTGTCGCACTTTCCATCTCCTGTTAGAACACTTCCTAGGTACTTAAATTCTTGTACTTGTTTGATTCTGTTATCCTCCACCTGTATTTGGCATTTTGGGTTGTATCTTTTGCTGATGACCATGCACTCAGTTTTCTTAAAGTTTATTTGTAGTCCCTTCTTGTCACTCTCCACAGCTACTTTCTGTATGAGGTCTTGTAGTTTCATTTCCGTGTCCGCAATCAGCACTGTATCGTCCGCATATCTTATGTTGTTCAGGTTGTGGCCTCCAATAACAAATCCTGGCGTGTCATCTAGGGTCCTCAAAATATTCTCGCTGTATAGGTTGAACAAATCCGGTGAAAAGACACATCCTTGTCTTTCGCCTTTTTCTATCTTTGTGTATCTACTGAGGTCGTTACCTGTCCGTATGCAGGCCGTTTGCTGCCAGTAGAGATTCTTGATTATTCTTATGTCTTTGCCGAAAATGTCGAGATTGCCCAGCATCTCCATCAATTCTTTGTGTCGTATTTTGTCGAATGCCTTCGCGTAATCAATGAAGCACAGGTACAAGTCTTTCTTCATTTGCAATGCCCTTTCAGAGAGCATCCTAATCATGAATATGGCGTTCTTTGTTCCAGTGTCCTTGACGAACCCGCACTGTTCCTGCCCTATCTCTGGCCTGATTCTGCTTCTCGCTCTATTCATTCTCGGTTGTTCTCTCTTGTCGCAAAAGAGATCCTTTATGTATTCTTCCCATCGCTGGAGTATTTCCTCTTTCTCTAATATGATTGTCCTTTCCTTGGATTTTATGCATCCTGTTGAGGAGCAGGTTTTTTGTCCTGTCAGTTCTCTTATCTCTTTATGCATCTCTGCTTTGTTGTTCCTGCTCAGTCTCTCTACTTCTGCACATTTGTTGTTGAGCCATTCCTCTTTGGCTTGTCTGCATTTCTTCCTTATCTCCCTGTGAAGTTTTTTGTACTCTGCTCCGTGTCTTGGCGTTATTTTTGTCTCCTTTGCATCATGTGGAGGATCTCTTGGGTCATCCACTCGTTTTTTATTCTGCGTCTGATTTCCTTTGGGGCTATGTTGTTCACTGAGGTTACCATCGCTTCTTTTAGTGACTCCCATTTTGAGTATCTTTTTCCAATTTGTTCTTCATATTTCTTCCTCATGCTGTTATTATATTCTTTCTGCAGGGTGAGATCGTCCTCTAGCGTGTCGTATTGCAGCCTTGGTGATATGCTGGGCTTCTTCAGTCTTCGGAGTTTCACTTTTAGTTTGCAGATGACTGGGATGTGGTCACTTCCGCAGTCAGCACCTGGGTATGTTTTGCATTGGACTACTGCGTTCCTGAATCTCTTGTTTATAGTTATATAATCTATTTGGTTCTTCGTGTCGCCTCCTGGACTTCTCCATGTCCATAAACGTCGTGGGTGTTCTTGGAATCAGGTGTTAGTAATGACCTGGTTATTGGCTGAGCACCATTGGATCCATTTTTCTCCTCTTTCGTTGCGCTCTCCTAGTCCGAAGTTGCCGTTCGTGTCTCCTTCTCTATCTTTACCTACCTTTGCATTTAAGTCCCCCATTATTATCCTAACTTGTTGGCTTTTGCACTGAGCCTTAGCACTGTCCAGTATTGAATAGAAAGATTCTATTTCGTCCTTCGAGCTTTGAGTTGTTGGCGCATAAACTACTATAATAGCTATATTGAGGGGCCTTCCCCACAGTTTAACCAAGAGGACTCTCTCTGACAGTTGCCAGTAGCCAAGTACACATCTCTTCACTTGTTTGTTTAGTCTTAAAGCGACCCCTTTTTCGTGTTTTTTACCTCCTGCATATATTATCCTGTGGGTGTCGCTACTGAAACTCCGTTATTAGGCCATCTTGTTTCACATATGCCTAGGAGGCTGATATTCAGTCTGTTCATCTCCTGTTTGACATTCTCTAGTTGTCTACAGTTCAGTGTCCTGACGCTCCATGTTCCTATAGTGAGTTTGTCTTTGATACGCACAGTTGCAGGGTAACGGTCCAGAGACACCTGTTGCTCATGTCGTTCTTTCTCTTTTTAAGAGAAATATTTTATAAATTTCAAATGAAAGCAGTACTGACTGCTCAGTCAATGAATACCAAATGTTTCCTTATAGGGAAATACCAAATGTTTTCTTATAGGGAAATACTGTATCAAATATGATACGAATGGCCCTAGAGGGTTAATAAAATATCATTTTTATCCTCAAAATCTTTACGTCATTATTAAGTGGAGGTCCAAATTCTTTTGGTTATCATACTGTTCGAACAATCCTTTTTAGAACCTTCCAAACTTTGGTTAAATATCTTGTTTTACTTCCGTCTGCGGAGGAAATTTTATTATGGAAATTTTAAGCACATTTTTAAGTTTAAGAAAGTTGATTTAGACATTCTTGAAAAAATCAAATAATTTGAGGATTTTTTATTCTAGAAAAATTTTTTATTTAAAAAATCTGTGTAAAAGGAATATATTTTAAATTTTTTATACTGTTGCACTTCGCAATTATTCAATTATGTGAAATTTCGAGAAATTCACTATTGTAGAGTTTAAAGCCTAAATTAATTATAAGGCTATGTCTATGGAGAATTATCAGAAATGTACAACGCTAACTATAGTAGTTTTAACTTTCATTGCTAATTTCATCCCATTTTCCAAACAGTTGTCTTCTTGTGCATGACTATAATATCATAGTACCTAAAATTCAACTAAATACTAGATTACCTTTAATATTTTCATAAATTGTTAAAATATTATGTTACTCAAGAAATTATATATTATTCACGTTGAAATCGTCAAGTAATTGTTACAGTAATGTACCCTTTACTTAAATTTATCAAGCATTAATTCAACAATAAGTGAGTTAACACATTAGAAAATCATTTACATCCACTAAAAGAAATTTTTTTCTTTGATATTTTAAATTGAAATTCAATAAAATATTAATATGTTATAAAAATTTAATTTTTTAAGATGACTGTTAAAAATATATTAAAAATCACGCAAACATCAGGTTATCGATAAATGTATCAATATCACATAAAAACACCCAATTCTACTCTTCTTGTATATAAATACTTGTTATAAAATCTTGGCGTTGATAAAGTCCGTCAGAAGACGAAACGCTTCTTTTAAGATAAGTATTTCTTTTGTCGTTATTCATTAGATATATAGAAATCAAAATGGTGACAGAAATGTGTATTGCGAGCAAGAATTTTTTCCAGTCTGTTTAGTCTGATTCACAAAATAATCTGATCAAAATTGATGAAAATCATCTATGAGTAAATACAATAGGACACATTCTTACATTAGTGTTTTACATTTTAAACATTTATTACTTCAGATGTATTATGCAGTATTGCACAAATTTAATATGTTGACATGACAATTGAATAAAAAAGGATTATCACACCGTGCTTTTTCGGAAACAACATGCATTCAATATTAACAGAAAGCTTTTCCACGAAATTTTCTATTATCAATAACATCAATATGATGTTTATATATTAGAATTTTCTGACGCTCGCAATATTTTTTGGTCTGCTTATGTGTGTGTGTGTGTGTGTGTGTGTGTGTGTGTGTGTGTGTGTGTGTGTGTGTGTGTGTTAGGGTGAGCGTTCCTCAAGAGAATCTGGAGATCTTGGTCAACTTCGTTTCACCCGGAACCTATGCGACAAGTTGTTTAATCTATTACTTGTAAGGACGCTATCGGTTTGCTGAAGTCGCGCTACGTCAAAATCTACGTCTAAGTAGGTTTTTCCTCGTCACTGCCTCCCAACTTGACGTCAGTAGTTTGGCTTGACACTCAGTTGCTTCATTTCGAAAGTGTTCTAGCTTTTTCGGTGCTATGCTTTTTGTTGAGGTGGAAACTCAGTGAATCACTGTGGTTCTTCGTCATTGGAGGCATTCATTGTCAGGAACACATTCTTTAGTGAAAACCAACCAGCGTTTCGTGACTTACATATTCGATAAAAGGCACTAAAGTGAGATAAAGAACTACAAAATATTACGCTAAAGGATGGAGCTGTCTTGATATAATTTTGATATACGATATCTACCAGATCTGGAGAACATTTTTATAAGATTATTCTCTAGCACTTATTGTGGAGCAATGCGTCATGTACGACAATCTCTAGTAAATCTCTATCAAGTGATGTGGCACCCTGGAGATAGATGCTTGTGTCATTTTATGCTCAATTCAATGGTGGATGTGCGATAATTAATTCAGTCCTGTAGAGTATGTGTGGAGTGCAAGGTAATCATCATATACATGCTACTCAGCCTTTTCAGTGAGTGAATATGGAATTTAAGATACTCAAACAGGAATAGTCATTTTTTAGCATTATAGATGCATAAAAGGGGTCCCTTTTCCGTTCCCCCTGTGCAGATATGATTGATTCTATTATTATTATTATTTATCTCTCTCGGTTGTTCTTTATCTTTGGCCTGACTACCTCCTCATGGACAACGAGCCATATTTTATGTGCAATAAATTTGTAAGATGTAGAGTGGTTCAAGTACCATGGCTCTGAAATCACATGATCAGCAAGGACTATTGTTATAATGTCCTCATCTTTGCTGTCAATTTCATAAAGTTTCGGCCTTCTTCAGCTAGGGATTTAGAACAGAACCCTTTATAATCGATCACTGGGGTATATAATTGTTTTCTCATTCCTTTTGCGAAGCCGCTTCTGGTAGTTATCTCCCTAAATTATTTGGTCCTTGCTGTAGCCTGGTATTGAACTCAGAACATTTTGGGTCAAGTAACGGGAACTAACCATCGTCTATATCCACTTGGTTATGTGTCCTTGAGGACAACAGTAAGTATATTTCTGGGACTTAAAAAATGAATGTTTAAAAAACATTTGTTTTACCAGAGTTCATAGTGCAATTTTTTTACGTTTATGATTTTCTTTAGACATCCGTATTATTGGTTCCCATATTGTATCCATTTCTATACTTGATCGGATTGGGAGATTTTTGTAGCTTATGATTATGAAATCCTGTACCTGCAGTCCTGAGTCGTCATGTTCGAGTGAGAAAGACGGATTTTTTTTTTTTTTTTTTTTTTTTTTTTTTTTTTAATCATCTCACCCCAAGCAAGGCATTCCACTGCCACTATTGCGCATGGGGCTACATAGGGTAAGGTAAAGAGAAGGAGTGGATAGACATAGGGAATGTCAGGAGAAAGGTGATAGATGAGTAAGGATAGCGAGGATGAGTGTCGGGCAGATGTGAAGAGTGTTTGATCAAATGGGAGCAAGTTAGTGTGTTAGGAGGTGTCTATTGACCTTACATTTAAACTCCTGGAGATTGTAGCCGTCGGGGAAGCAATCGTTTGGAAGAGAATTCCACAGTCGGGAAGTGCGAGGAAAGAAACTGTTGGAGTAGAAGTTACGGCTGCATTTTATCGATTTCACTGTAAAAGGGTGGGATCTAGTTGCTAATCTAGTATCTCGTGCAAATTCGTATTTAGGGGGCACCAGTGATCTAAGTTCATCGGAGCAGAAGCCGTGAAAGTATTTATAGAAGAGACACAGCGAAGCCACGTCTCGCCGGTGGGAGAGAGACTGCAGGTGGTCTGCCAAGTCGGTATCTATCACATTACAGACCCTCCTCTGAACCTTATCGAGAAGCCCGAGGAGAACAGCAGGGGCACCCGACCAGATATGGCAGCAGTATTCAATGCACGGGCGGATGGTAGATTTGTAAATGTGCAGGATAGATTTAGACGGAAAAAACTTCCGGGCCCTACACAGAGAACCGACTTTCATAGCAGCGGATTTAGCAATGGATTCGATATAGTCATTCCATTTGAGGTCCGCTGAAAGTGTGAGACCAAGGAGGCGTAGTGTTTTACTCTCTGGGAGGCAAGCCTGGTCCATGCTAATGGGAGGTAGGTGAGATTGTCGATGATGGTTAATTGACAGTAGCTTCGTTTTAGAAGCATTAAAATTTACTAGCCATTTCTTACCCCAGTCCAATATGGATTGGAGGTCTTTTTCAATCTCGGCTGCAAGTTTAGCTTTGACGCCTACATCAGATTTTTGTTGGAGGCGAGAGTAAACTGTGGTGTCATCGGCGTACAAACCTATTTGGGTTCTTATGGAATCAGGGAGATCATTAATATATATCAGGAAGAGTGTAGGACCTAAGATGGAGCCTTGGGGGACACCTGCGTTTGTATGGTAGTTCTGAGAGGCATGTCCGTTTAATACCACTTTCATTGTGCGGTTAGAGAGGAATGACTGGATTAGTTCAAACAAATGTCCAGTTATACCATAGCTCCGCAGTTTACATAGAAGACCAGCATGCCAAACTCTGTCGAACGCCTTAGATATATCCAATGCAACGGTTCGAGCTTCGCCATTCCTGTCGAGTGCCTGGTATATGTACTCGGTGATGGTCGTTAGCATATCAGCAGTAGACCTGGTGAAGCGGAAACCATATTGCTTGTCCGAGAGGAGCCTGTGTGCTGTGAGATGCTGAACCACCTTCGGCGTTGATAATGGCTTCGAACACTTTGCCAAAGATCGGAAGAAGGCTGATAGGGCGGTAATTTGCAGGGTCAGAGGGTTCTCCAGTGTTTTTAAATATAGGAACTATAGAGGAAGATTTCCAACAGGCGGGAAAGCAGGAAGCAGATAGGCAGAGGTTGTAGAGCTTAGAAAGGATAGAGGAGAGTTCAGGAGCACATTTCTTTAAGACTATGGTTGGGATTCCGTCACCACCGCTCGCTTTGTGAGGGTCAAGTTTTAAGATTATCTTAGAGACAAGCGAAGGTGTAATGTGGACATCATTCAGTTGTGCCTCGGTTCTAGGTGAGAAGTCGGGTGTAAAAACTCCAGACGAGTCCAGACTCGAATTGTTCGAGAATCTGCGGGCAAAACATTCAGCCTTATCTGCTGGGGAGGTGAGGACCTCAAATTTGTTGATTAGCGGGGGTATTGTGGACTTGCTCTTGTTAAGTACTCTTTTACAGAGTCGCCAGTAGTCTTTAGAGCCGAATTTAGAGCATGCTATGCGTTGCTTCATTCTGGCAGCAAACAACATCTTAGCTTCGTTAAGTACCCTTTTACACTTATTACGAGCTGAAGTGAAAAGGCGCCTGTTTTGTTCCGACGCATAGTTACAATAAAGTCGGAAGAAATGATTCCGGTGGGCAATGGCAGCCGAACAAGCGGGTGAGAACCATGGAGACGAATGAGATTTAAGCTGGAATTTCCTAGCAGGGATGAAGGCATCAATGCCAGCCTTAACCCAGGAGGAGACCTCGGATGCACATTCTTCGATGGGAAGACTAAATACGTTGTTCCAAGGGATGTCACAGAGGAAGTCTCGGAACGAATCCCAGTCTGCTCTTTGATAGCAGTATGATATTCTACTTGTCTGTGTTTCATGGGTCGGGCGGGAGTGGAGTGAAATATTGACGGACACTACAGTGTGGTCAGAGTTTCCAAGTGGGCAGAGTTGTCTGGTAGTGCAAGAGTCTGGGATGGAAGTGAAGCAGAGGTCTAGAAGCGAGTTCCTTCCGTTAGGGTTGTCGCAGAAACGCGTGGGGAAATCCACTACTTGCATAAGGGATTGGGTGATTGAAAAGTTCATGGTGTGGACACCAGCAGGGTCAGTGACAACGTTCTTCAGCCACTTGGTGTGGTGGGCGTTAAAGTCACCAAACACGAATACATGGGCAGAGGGATGGGTAGAAATGGCTTTGTCAATATTGTCAGAAATGATGTCAAGTAACGAACAGTCAGGGGAGGAAGGAGAGCGGTACAGAAAGAAGAGATAGCTAATCGAGCTGAGAAGTGAGAGGCGGAAGCACATGAAAGAATGATCTGGGGATTCAAAAGATGACACCCTAGCTAAGGGAAGGTGTTCGCTGACATAGACACCAAGCCCATGCATATGAACATTGGAGTCCTTCCTGAAGAGGGGAAGGTAGCCAGGAACGCAGAACTCAGATGAGGGGATAGAAGGGTTAAGATTAGTTTCACATAGGGCTAATATATCAGGTGAGTTATTATGGAGGAAAGAATCTACACTGGGGAAGTTGGTGCGGATGCCGCGTATGTTAGTGAAAGAGATGCAGACAGGTTTGGGCGTTTTCAAATGAGCTGGTTTAGTTTTGTTATTATGTTTGCTTTTTTCCATAGTAATTCAGTTAAGGAGTGGTCTTAGAATAGAATCAGTCGGTCAATCATTTGCAACTTGTGAAGGATGGAGACTGGCGCGGCCTACAACATAATGTGGCCTCGGGGTTGCCCACCGAACGTTCATGCAGGGACGCCCGTCCATGCGCGATATGGCACTACAAGAACCCCGGTATTATTCAACTGTTGATCAGAGCAGCCTCTCAAGACGCTACGCAAGAGTTCGGGCTCCTAACTACCAGTCGGAAGCAGCAACCAGGAAACTGCCAACCCGGTACCCTCAGAATGTAAAGACGTTGCCACCATACTCCGTAACTGCAAAGAGCTTCCAGCTGAACTAACACCAAGACCAGAGAAAGGGGATGAACCGGGAACCCCTTCCTAAACAAGAAACAAGGTGATCACCTCTAAACTCATTCAAAAGAAGGGGGTGGAGTGTGAGACCGGGCGATAGTAGAAACTATCTACTCCAATTAAAAAAAAAAAAAAAAAAAAAAAAAAAGAAGGAAAAAGTGACTGAGGCTTAGAAAGTTTTAACTTAGAAAAAGTCGAAAATACCCTTGAATAGCAAAATTATTTACAAATTAAGTGACGAAAAAAAAAAATCAAAGACGACCAAAAAACGAAATAAAATAAGTAAATAAAATAATTTCCAAGAAATTTCACAAAAACAGACTGAAAAATGGACTGAATCCCAGTTGACTTACCACAAGCAGCTAACACTGTAAAGTTGATTTAATTCAATTTATGAAGACAAAAATAGAAATTAAACCGTTTTTTACAGAATATAGTCGAGTTATGTTGCTTGCGTTCGCATGCCAAACCGTTAAGAATTCAATCTCTCGAAGACAGAAATTTAAATCTTCTACAAGACAAAACTAATGGAAATAATTGAACCGTGATGCTATTTATCATTAGTCGAAAATACCCTTGAATAGCAAAATTATTTACAAATTAAGTGACGAAAAAAAAAAAATCAAAGACGACCAAAAAACGAAATAAAATAAGTAAATAAAATAATTTCCAAGAAATTTCACAAAAACAGACTGAAAAATGGACTGAATCCCAGTTGACTTACCACAAGCAGCTAACACTGTAAAGTTGATTTAATTCAATTTATGAAGACAAAAATAGAAATTAAACCGTTTTAATACTAATGAGTTTAGGAATTTGGGGTACTGTAAAATTTTGTTTGTGGGATTGAGGATAGATTTTGTTCATCTCAATGAGAACGTTTTGTAGAATGGTAAATGGTCTATTTCACTGTCATTCTTTCACAAAACGTTTAAAAATATGAAATGCTGTCAATTTAATTGAAATATATTTGTGAAACATTTACATTTAATTAAAAAATGTTTTTATCAACAAATAATTGAAAATTGAAAACTTTTAATTGGTTAATTGAAACAAACATTTAAAAATTAATTTTTTGGTTGTTCATAAAGATAGGTTAATATTAATAAAAACGGAAACTACAGAACGATAAGACCATATTAATAAAAATAGAAACTACAGAAAAAATAAGTCACAACGACAGTTTAATATTCAGCCGTTTTGCGGATTACTTTGAAATTGTTCAATAAAATCCATTCCCGCAAAATGTTGAAATTGTTAAAAAGACAATCGAATAAAAGAGAAAATTAGAGAATTAAATATACAATAAAAACATCTGGCAAAATTATAAGGAAGGTGTTTTTATTTTAGTTTTGATACAATCATTATAAAAATATATATAAATTTCCAAAACAATAACAGTTGATAAATGTACATATATAATGATATATCGGTATAAATACACAATATATATACATTGTATAAGAATTTGTATTTCTCGGTTCATGTGTGTGTTAAAGAGTGTGGTGCGATGTTGATTGCCTTTTCTTCAAGGATATTTATTTAACAATATGTATGAAGGTGATATCTTTTTAAAATATAAGATAATTGACTGACCGTATAACGGCCAACGAAACGTTTCATATTGAATTGAAACAAACATATGTTAGAACAAATGTTATGTGAAAAGAAAACAATGATAGAATAAAGATTAAAATGTCTGTGATAATATATTTTTGCAAAGGACCATATAATAGTCAACTGTGTTTTTTCATATTGAAATGAAATTATATAAAACATCTGTCTTTACTGACAGGTGAACAAAGTATTTTGGAATGTTTATCATTTTTAGATGTCGTATTCAGTGTTGGAAGGATTCTTGATGACCTTATGAGCACACACACAACCTGTTTGGATGTGCTTTTTTATTGGTTCATAAACAAACAGTCCATCGAGACAGACAGACGTACGTTGAAGGAAGAACATTTCACTGTAAACAGGTTCACAGTTGTGCATTCCGTCTGATCCAATACAGTCAGGACAACGGCATACGGCCTCTGAACGAACTGATGGGAACAATGTAGAATCTGTGATGATCTTTGTATACCAAGGGCAAGTGGATCGATCCTGAGTCTCTCCTGTGGTCGGCAATGTCTTGGGACATGTTGTTTCCCCGCGATGCAAAGTCTGGTTAGAAGACGAGGAAATATATTCAGCCGGTAACATAAATTTATTTCCCATTGACGCCTCAGCCAATTTTTCATAGCGGATATTCAGGTCAGACGGAACTTTACAATTGTTGGTCAGTGGTGCTCCTGAGGCAAACATCATTCCACAAAAGAAAGCAACAGATAAAAGAATTACCTGCAATGAACAGAAAAAAATATTAACAGATGAAACTTTAAAATAAGATTATAAACAATTAGAAATCCAGTTTTATGTCAATATATTTAAATTTTAGTAACTATATTATCGTTTCCAATTAATATTTTTGTAATAAAATGTATAAGAATAAAATTAATAATTTAATTTCTCAGTATATAATGTAATGTCTGTTTGTGACACAAAGGAATGAATTTCTTAAATGTTATCAATAAGTCTTTTTTACATCAATAGATGAAAAACTTTTTTTTCTATCTAGACTTGAAGTAATCCAGCCCAATTCATAAGCAATTATCATTAGTGTTTGGATTTATCAAATGGATATGCAATATAAATATGATGATTTTTTATAATGAATTAATTACTAATTATGTGAATAATAATAACGGCGCAAATAATATATCTTAATATCATAAATAAAATTTTAAAATATTTTTAAACACACGAAAAACAACTTTTTATTTTGGGACTGAAAAAAAATGATAATTATCATTTTATGAGTAATAAATATGAAAGACAAAATATGAATGGTACAAACAATATTCACATTTATATTAAAATGAAATGATTTGAAAAAATGATATGATTAAAATATACGAATTAAAATGTCATACTGTAACTAGAATTTGTTTTATTCATTATGAATTTACGCAAAGAAAAAAAAAAGAAAAGAAAAAAGATGTAAAACGAATAATGGATTTTCATTTTCTTACCATAATTATACCTGATAATAGATAAATTACAAATTTTAGAAACTTCTAAAATGAAGTTGTTTTTTTTGTTTGGGGAATGTTACTCATAATGTGTATTAAAATCACTGTTAAATAACATATTTCTGAATAACTGTACACGACAAAAATCAAAATTAATATTGTGGAAGTTCTTTGTTTGAAAGAAATTAAAATTACGCAATGGTCACTTGGATTTTTATCTCAGTGTTATTCCAGTTATATTAGTTGATAAAATGAAATTATTATTTGCAAAAATTAAGCAGTCAAGTAAATTGTAAACCAGGGGAGACAACTACATCATTTTGTAAATCATGTGAAAAGTATTCATTTCGACTTACGTTAGGCATGTTCAAACTGATAAGATTGGTTCAGTAAATAAGAAATGAATAAATACGTTTACAATCAGCTGACGATTCAAGAAACGATGTTGACAGGGCTGTTGAACTGGTATGAATATTGAATTGAAATGTAACTATATATATATATATTCATGGTATATATAGCCACGCCTATTTACGCTGAAGGAAAACCCGTCGGACTCTAAATGAACGACAAGTTTTAGTATATTTATTTTATACCGGAACAAATTCACGGATTTAATGAAAGATAGTGATTTTTTTATTAAGTTACTTTTTTTAGTTTTTTGAATAGTAGGAAGCGGTTTTCTTCCGATGGAAAAATTAACTTTACTCAGACCATTTCGCTATTTATTTGCAGCAGTAAAAATAACGTGTGTTAAAAATATATTTATCTTTGAGTGACAAGGAAAAATTTATGAAGAAGTCTATAGAACAAAACAAAACAAATTAAGAAAAATATCAAGAAGTCTATAAAGAAGAACAAAGCAAAACAAAAAACAAAAATTACGTTGCAATTTATCATGACAGAATAGGGAAACACAAACTATTATTTTACTTGAAAATTTTGTTTTCAGTGAAACTTTTGTTGCAAAAAATATTAAGTTTTATAAATATTATTAATGTTAGATTAGTAACTTTCATTACACCCAGTGGTACAAAAGTAATTCGTGATTTTAAAAAAAATGAGAAGCCGTAGTGATGTGAAAAACAAAAAAAAAAAAAATTAAATGCATATGATTTAGAGCTAGATATATGCTCTCTCTGTTTGCAGAGAGAGGTCGTTAAAGATTGAATGTAGATGGTCTCCAATATATATATACATATATTTACAAACAGGGACTTTCACCTACAGAAATAACAAGTATATTTAAATAAAGTAGACATCATCATGAAGACCTTAGAATATTTCAGCCAACACATTATTAAAGGTGCATGTTGGCGTTAACGTTAGTGATATACAGGACACGAAATTTACTTACAGAAGGGAAAGTTGCAACCCTTTTAAAAGTATAATTTTAATAAAAAAAAAAAAAGAACGGGATGTAGAGGTGGGTGTAAACACACAGTTCCAAAAGAGTAGTAAAATGGAAAAAGAATAACTCTCAATTCCTCAAACAATCGTAAAGGGTGAATGAAATGCTCCTCCTGTATGCAAAGGATAGGCTAATGAATCTTCAAATAAACAGCCTCTAACACACGTAAATTGTGGGCCGAGGCAGAAAATTAAGTGTCCTCATAGCCAGAAGCACAGACTTGATTTTCGAGTAAATGTTGTCCAATGATCGATTCTTGAACAACCTGAGTTGTTCTTATTGACAGTCTAGAACTACCCGAACATACATTTGCGGGGACGTGCCGCGCTACTCGTGTTTTCAACCTCAGATTGGTTCTTCCTATGTACACCGCTTCACAACGGAATTTGTATTTATAAAGAAGAGGAATCTTTACTAAAATAGGATAACCCATCTTTAGTTAAAAGAAGGAAACACAGTTAGAGTTTGAAACATGGTACGCAACTTAACTGAAAAGTAATACGACGAAACGCAAGACGGAAGTTTGTCAGTTTTGAACTGACACTTTCTACCAAGCCATGATAATTTTAAATAAATTGGACAGCGACTAGGTCCGTAGACTGCTGGTACTTTAAAACGTCTGATTTTCCTAGCACTCACAAGCATAATAATATTACTAGGGTAACCATTACCTTCAAAAATACTTTGCAAATTGGCGAGTTCACTATCCAACCACCCTGGAGAACAAATCATAGAGGCACGGTGAAACACGATTAAACTTATTTTTCGGGTCTTTGGGAGGAACGAGTGCCAATTCGTATATAAACCAGTGAATGTGGGTTTACGAAAGACACTAGTTTCGAAAACCCCGTCCTGCGCTGTACAAGGATATCCAAAAGGGGAAAGACCAGTATTTCTCCATCTACATAGTAAACTTAAGGGATATATATATATATATATATATATATATATATATATATATATCATTGAGATGTACATTCTTACTTTATCAAAATGTTGCAAATGACCAAATGGAAAACGACCAACGGGAAGTCCGATAATGAATCGAAATAAACATAAATAAGAACAAATGAGCAGAAAATAGAAAAAAAATAGTAGAATATAAACTAACATATCTAGAATAATATATTTTTTGCAAATGACCATATAACAGTCAATTGATATTTTTCATATTGAATTGAACTTATATGACAGTGCCCATACAGTGCAGTGTTGTGGTGCAGAAGTTATCGGCTCGGAGCGAGAAATCGGGGAGCCGAGTTTGAATTCGTAGTATTTTTTGATGCTTAACGGGAAAATTGCCGATTTTTGGCGACATACCATCCTTTAACAGATGTTTCCGTCGAAGCAGAGTCCGAATAACACTTATCAAGCCGTTGCTTTGCTTGAACAGTATTTTCCCAACAAAAAACAATGCTTTATCATCACCCGAAATTCAAATGTTTCCTTTATTTTGAAAACTTGCAACGGAAGCTTCACTTAAATGACCGTAATTTGTAAACTAATAATCCGATTGGGCCCAACTATTGCCACGTGCCATTTTAAGGTTAGTACTTCATACAAATCTTATGAATATTTTATTAGTGGCGCCACCTATGTGTCATGCCCGGGAGATATTGAGTGATTTGTTAACTTGGTTATTTCCTAAGTTATGAGAAATTTTAAAATTTTGACTTAAATTGATTTCTTCCTATTGAAATGTCTAGCTTTACGCAAATAATTATATTATTCATTTACTGTATAACAAATAAGCATGCATTACAAAATATATTTCTCAGAGAATCTTATCGACCAGACAATAAATGAAAAAACATCGTAATTTACCATGACAAATGCGTGCAACCCAAATTGTATTGTTCCCCTGAAAAAAATTGTTCTCAATAAAATATTTATTGAAAAAAACAAAATTGTAAATTATTGAAAATATTGTTGTGTTTGTAATTTGAAGGCTCCCAGCAGCACGCATGCACTTGAAGACACACCAATGCATACATATATTTAGTACGTTGATAGCAGGAAATTTTAGTCAAGCACTGTGAACACACACACATATACATACATGCACGCATACAGCCACCTACGCACAAAGTTTTATATATATATATATATAAGATTTTTTTATTTTACATACATCCCCAAATATGCTAAAATGTTTTCATCTATGTGCCATATCCCTCGGTGACGTTGATAATCGTCGTTCTCTACAGTTTATTGTTCTTTTTATAACTGCTAAACCTTTATTCCAACATGATGAAAAAAATTACAAAATATTAATCAAATCTCATTCTGATCCTCAAAATCTTTATGTTATTATTAAGAGAAGGACCAAATCTTTTTTTAATTATCATACTATTTGAATAATCCTCTTTAGAACTTTCGAAATTAAATTTTTTTTCGTTAAAAATCTTGTTTTATTTCCGTCTACAAAGGAATATTTAATATGGAAATTTTAAGCACATTTTTAATGTTAAAACAAATTTGGATATTAGAAAAATGAGATAATTTTGGGATTTTTTAATGAATGAAATTATTTTATACAAAAAAAAATCTGAGTAAAAATAATATATTTTAAATCTTTTATTCTGTTGCCTCTCCCAATTATTCAATTTTATGAAATTTTGAGAAATTCATTTTTGTAGAGCTTAAAGCCTACATTAGATATAAGGATATAAGGAAAATTATAAGGATATGTCTATGGAGAATTATCAGAAATGTACAACGCTAGCTATAGTAGTTTTAAATTTCATTGATAATTTCATTCCATTTTCCAAACAATTGTCTTCTTATGTATGACTATAATACCAAAGTACCTAAAATTCAACTAAATATTAAATTACTTTAAATATTTTTATAAATTGTTATAATATTATGTTAATTAAAAAATTATCAAAAAAACTAATCACGTTGAAATCGTCAAGTAATTTTTCCAGGCACGTACCCTTGTGGTGCATTGGATATCGACTCGGAACGACAACACGAGGAGCCGAGTTCGAATTCCAGTTGAAGTCATGGCATTCACTTACGCACAAAGGTATTAATCCGTTGTTACGAGTTAAATAATAGGAAATTTGGTTCTATAGCCTTGGCTGTCAACCAGTCTACCGCATAAAGCAATGGCAACCTACTGCAAGATAGTCTTCTTTCGAGACATGATCCCCCAAAGTGTGTATGACATGTGGTACTTAACTGACTGACCGTTTATTTAAATTTTCCAGACATTAATTCCGCAATATATATTCATAAAAACATTTACAGGCATGAAAAATTCTTTTTCGTTGATATTTTAAATTGAAAATTCAATAAAATATTAATATATCTTAAGAATTTAATTTTTGAAGATAACTGAGTAGTTAAAAATATATTAAAAATTTATTGTCTTTGAATATGACATGTAATTTTACTACAAGCATTTTCCCATTGCAAAAACATGCATACGTCAGGTTATCGATAAATCTATCAATATCACATTAAAACACCAACTTCCACTCTTCTTGTATATAAATACTTGTTATAAAATCCTGGCCTTGATAAAGTCCTTCAGAGGACGAAATGCTTCTTCTAAGATAAGTATTTCTTTAGTCTTTATTCATTAGATATATTATATAGAAATCAAAGTGGCTACGGAAATGAGTTTTGTAAGCAAGAATTTTTTCCACTCTTTTAATCAATTAAAGATTCACAAAATAATCTGTTCGAAATTGCTGAAAATCATCTATGAGTAAATACAATAGGACACATTCTTACATTAGTGTTTTACATTTTAAACATTTATTACTTCAGATGTATTATGCAGTATTGCACAAATTTAATATGTTGACATGACAATTAAATGAAAAAGTTTTATGATTACTTTTTTTGCCGGAAACAACATCTATTCAATATCAACAGAAAGCTTTTCTACGAGATTTTCCGTTTTCAAAAGCATCAATATGATGTTTATATATTAGAATTTTCTGACGCTCGAGACATTTTTTGGTCTGCTTATGTGTGTGTGTGTGTGTGTGTGTGTGTGTGTGTGTGTGTGTGTGTGTGTGTGTTAGGGTGAGCGTTCCTCAAGAGAATCTGGATAACTTGGTCAACATCGTTTCACCCGGAACCTATGCGACAAGTTGTTTAATCTATTACTTGTAAGGACGCTATCGGTTTGCTGAAGTCGCGCTACGTCAAAATCTACGTCTAAGTAGGTTTTTCCTCGTCACTGCCTCCCAACTTGACGTCAGTAGTTTGGCTTGACACTCAGTAGCTTCATTTCGAAAGTTTTCTAGCTTTTTCGGTGCTATGATTTTTGTTGAGGTGGAAACTCAGTGAATCACTGTGGTTCTTCGTCATTGGAGGCATTCATTGTCAGGAACACATTCTTTAGTGAAAACCAACCAACGGTCTGTGACTTACTTGTTCGATAAAAGGCACTAAAGTGAGATAAAGAACTACAAAATATTACGCTAGAGAATGGAGCTGTCTTGTTATAATTTTGATATACGATATCTACCAGATCTGGAGAACATTTTTATAAGATTATTCTCTAGCACTTATTGTGGAGCAATGCGTCATCTACGACAATCTCTAGTAAATCTCTATCAAGTGATGTGGCACCCTGGAGATAGATGCTTGTCTCATTTTATGCTTAATTCAATGGTGGATGTGCGATAATTAATTCAGTCCTGTAGAGTATGTGTGGAGTGCAAGGTAACCATCATATACATGCTACTCAGCCTTTTGAGTGAGTGAATATGGAATTTAAGATACTCAAACAGGAATAGTCATTTTTTAGCATTATAGATGCATAAAAGGGGTCCCTTTTCCGTTCCCCCTGTGCAGATATGACTGATTCTACCACTATTATTATTATTATTTATCTCTCTCGGTTGTTCTTTATCTTTGGCCTGACTACCTCCTCATGGACAACGAGCCATATTTTATGTGCAATAAATTTGTAAGATGTAGAGTGGTTCAATTACCATGGCTCTGAAATCACATGATCAGCAAGGGCTATTATTATAATGTCCTCATCTTTGCTGTCAATTTCATAAAGTTTCGGCCTTCTTCAGCTAGGGATTTGGAACAGAACCCTTTATAATCGATCACTGGGGTATATAATTGTTTTCTCATTCCTTTTGCGAAGCCGCTTCTGGTAGTTATCTCCCTAAATTATTTGGTCATTGCTGTAGCCTGGTATTGAACTCAGAACATTTTGGGTCAAGTAACGGGAACTAACCATCGTCTATATCCACTTGGTTATGTGTCCTTGAGGGCAACAGCAAGTATATTTCTGGGACTTAAAAACATTAATGTTTAAAAAACATTTGTTTTACCAGAGTTCATACTGGAATGTTTTTACATTAATGATTTTCGCTAGACATCCGTATTATTGGTTCCCATATTGTATCCATTTCTATGCTTGATCGGATTGGGAGATTTTTGTAGCTTATGATTATGAAATCCTGTACCTGCAGTCCTGAGTCGTCATGTTCGAGTGAGAAAGATGGATACCAATGAGTTTAGGAATTTGGGGTACTGTAAGATTCTGTTTGTGGGAGTGAGGATAGATTTTGTTCATCTCAATGAGAACGTTTTGTAGAATGGTAAATGGTCTATTTCACTGTCATTCTTTCACAAAACGTTTAAAAATATAAAATGCTGTTAATTTAATTGAAATATATTTGTGAAACATTTACATTTAATTAAAAAATGTTTTTATCAACAAATAATTGAAAATTGAAAACTTTTAATTGGTTAATGTAAACAAATATTTAAAAATTAATTTTTTGGTCGTTCAGAAAGATAAGTTAATATTAATAAAAACAGAAACTACAGAACAAATAAGTCCCGACGACAGTTTAATATTCAGCCGTTTTCCGGATTACCTTGAAATTGTTCAATAAAATACATTCCCGCAAAATGTTGAAATTGTTAAAAAGACAATCGAATAAAAGAGAAAATTAGAGAATTAAATATACAATAAAAACAACTGGCAAAATTATAAGGAAGGCGTTTTTATTTTAGTTTTGATACAATCATTATAAAAATATATATAAATTTCCAAAACAATAATAGTTGATAAATGTACATATATAATGATATATCGGTATAAATACACAATATATATACATTGTATAAGAATTTGTATTTCTCGGTTCATGTGTGTGTTAAAGAGTGTGGTGCGATGTTGATTGCCTTTTCTTCACGGATATTTATTTAACAATATGTATGAAGGTGATATCTTTTTAAAATATAAGATAATTGACTGACCGTATAACGGCCAACGAAACGTTTCATATTGAATTGAAACAAACATATGTTAGAACAAATGTTATGTGAAAAGAAAACAATGATAGAATAAAGATTAAAATGTCTGTGATAATATATTTTTGCAAAGGACCATATAATAGTCAACTGTGTTTTTTCATATTGAAATGAAATTATATAAAACATCTGTCTTTACTGACAGGTGAACAAAGTATTTTGGAATGTTTATCATTTTTAGATGTCGTATTCAGTGTTGGAAGGATTCTTGATGACCTTATGAGCACACACACAACCTGTTTGGATGTGCTTTTTTATTGGTTCATAAACAAACAGTCCATCGACACAGACAGACGTACGTTGAAGGAAGAACATTTCATTGTAAACAGGTTCACAATTGTGCATTCCGTTAGATCCAATACAGTCAGGACAACGGCAGACGGCCTCTGATCGAACTGATGGGAACAGTGTAGAGTCTGTGATGATTTTCGTATACCAAGGGCAAGTGGATCGATCCTGAGTCTCTCCTGTGGTCGGCAATGTCTTGGGACATGTTGTTTCCCCGCGATGCAAAGTCTGGTTAGAAGACGAGGAAATATATTCAGCCGGTAACATAAATTTATTTCCAATTGACGCTTGAGCCAATTTTTCATAGCGGATATTCAGGTCAGACGGAACATTACAACTGCTGGTCAGTGGTGCTCCTGAGGCAAACATCATTCCACAAAAGAAAGCAACAGATAAAAGAATTACCTGCAATGAATAGAAAAAAATATTAACACATTAAACTTTAAAATAAGATTACAAACAATTAGAAATCCAGTTTTATTTCAATATAATTAAATTTTAGGAACTATATTATCGTTTACAATTAATATTTTCGTAATAAAATGTATAAGAATAAAATTAATAATTTAATTTCTCAGTATATAATGTAATGTCTGTTTGTGACAGAAAGGAATGAATTTCTTAAATGTGATCAATAAGTCTTTTTTACATCAATAGATGAAAAACTTTTTTTTTTCTATCTAGACTTGAAGTAATACAACCCAATTCATAAGCAATTATCCTTTGTGTTTGGAATTATCAAATGGATATGCAATACAATTATGATGAACGTATTGAAACTTGCAAATATATAAAATGAAATCGGTGGTTAGAGATGGAATTGTATATTTTTTATAATGAATTAATTACTAATTATGTGAATAATACTAACGTCGCAAATAATATATTTTAAATTTAATATAATATATAAAATATGAAAATACTTTTAAACACTCGAAAAACAACTTTTTATCTTGGGACTGAAAAAATTTATAATTAGCATTTTATGCGTAACAAATATGAAAGATAAAATATCAATGGTACAAACAATATTAACATTTATATTAAAATGAAATGATTTGAAAAAAAAATGATATGATTAATATATACGAATTAAAATGTCATACTGTGACTAGAATTTGTTTTATTCATTATGAATCTACGCAAAGAAAAAATAAATAAAAATAAAATAAAAAATATGTAAAACGCAAGAAAATAATGGATTTTCATTTTCTTACAATAATTATACCTGATAATAATTAAATTACCAATTTTAAAAACTTCTACTAAAATGAAGTTGTTTGTTTTGTTTGGGGAATGTTACTAATAATGTGTATTAAAATCATTGTTAAATAACATATTTCTGAATAACTGTACACGATAAAAAAACGTAATTAATATTGTGAAAGTTCTTTGTTTGAAAGAAATTAAAATAACGCAATGGTCACTTGGATTTTTATCTCAGTGTTATTCGAGTTATATTAGTTGATAAAATGAAATTATTATTTACAAATATTAAACAGTCAAGTAAATTGTAAACCAGGGGAGACAACTACATCATTTTCTAAATCACGTGAAAAGTATACATTTCGACTTACATTGGCCATGTTGAAACTGATAGGATTGGTTCAGTAAATAAGAAATGAATAAATACGTTAACAATCAGCTGAAGATTCAAGAAACGATGTCGATAGGACTGTTGAACTTGTATGAATACTGACTTAAAATTTAGCTCAATATATATATCCTTGAGTTGTATATAGCCACGCCTTCTTACGCTGAAGGAAAACCCGGTGGACTCTAAGTAGACGACAAGATTTAGTATGTTTTTTCATACCGGAAGAAGTTCACGGATTTAATGCAACAGTAAATTTTTCATTGACTTTTTTTTTAGTTCTTTGAATAGCAGGAAGCGATTTTCTTCCGTCGGAAAAATTAACATTACTCAGATCATTTCGTTAATTCTTTGCAGCAGTAAAAATGACATCTATTACAAAATGTATATATCTTGGAGTCACAAAATTTTTTTAATCATGAACTCAATAAAGAAAAATAAAAGCAAAAAACATAACAAAAGAAAAAAAAAACAAACAAAAAAAAATTACGTCGTAATTTATCATGACAGAATAGGGAAACACAAACAATATTATTTTTGCAGAAAAATTTGGGTTCGAGTGGAACTTTTGTTTGAAAAAATATTAAGTTCTTTTCAATATTATTAACGTTACTAACTTTCATTACACCCAATGTTACAAAAGTAATTCATATTTTTAAAAAATGCGATGTTGAGAAGCGAAAAACAAAAAACTTAATGGATATGAGTTGAAGATCAAATATATGCTCTCTCTGTTTGCACAGATAGGGCATTAAAGATTGAATATTACAAATGACTAACTGGAAAACGGTCAACGTACCTCCCATAATGAATCGAAATAAACAACAATCTGAACTAATGAGCAAAGTATAGAAAAATGATAGAATAAAGATTAACAGATCTGGAATAATATATTTTTGCAAATGACCATATAATAGTGAACTGAGATTTTTCATATTGAAATGAAATTTTATGACATTGTCAATACTGGATATGCGTTGTTGTGCACTGGTTATCGGCTCGGAACGCGGAATCGGGGAGATGAGTTCAAATTCCAGTTGAATTCCATGTATTCACTTACGCACAAATACTCTTTGAAAAGGTATTAATCGTCCCTTCCCTCCAATTATGGGTTAAATAAGAGGACAGATTAGGTTCTATCGCCTTGTTTGACAACCAGTCTACTGCAGAAAGTAATGGCAACCTACTGAGGGATAACATTCTGCCCAGTCAGTCAAGCGTGTATCACGTATGGCACGTAAGTGACCGACTGACCATACTGGCAGGTGGACAAAAATCTTTGAAATGTCTATCATTTTTAGATATAATATTCAATGTTGGAAGAATTCTTGATGATCTTGTCAGCATATACACTACTTGTTTCGATGTGTTTTGTTATTGGTTCACAGACAAAACAGCTCATCCCCACAGAGATACGTACGTTGAAGGAACAACATTTCACTGTAAACAAATGCATTTCATTAGTTCCAATACAGTCTGGACACCGACACACGGAGTCTGATCTAACTGATGAGAACAGAATCTGTGATTATCTTTGTATAGCAAGTGCAAGTGGATCGATCCTGGGTCTCTCCGGTGGTCGGCAATGTCTTGGGATATGTTTACCCGTGATGCAAAGTCTAGTTAGATGACGAAGAAATAAATTCAGCCGGTAACATAAATTTATTTCCAATTGAAGTTGTGGTCGCGCTTTCATAGTGGATATTCAGGTTAGACAAAATTTCACAGGTGCTGGTCAGTGGTGCTCTTAGGGCAAGCATCATCCAGTGGTGCTCTTAGGGCAAGCATCATCCCTCTGATGAATGCGACAGAGAAAAAGGATTACCCTTTCACAAAAACTAAGTAAAAATTCAAATTGAAATATAGCTGAATTAAAAATTTCCAAAATGCAATAATTATTGCGAAATGTAGTTGTACATTTATTATAGAGAATGTCTCTAACAATGTGAATTAAAATCATTGTTCAAAAATATATTTTGGAATGATTCTTCACGCTAGTAATCCTAATCAATATTGTGAATGTGATTTGTTTTGAAAAAATCAAACTATGGCATAAGTCACTTCGATTTTTATCTTAACGTTGTTTAAATTAGATTGGCAGATGAAATAAAATGACTGACCACAATAATTAACCAGAAAAAATAAAATATAAATCAGGGTAGATAACTCCGTAAGTGCCGGGCCTAAGGTAATAAAACAACAACTTTTAGGCAAAATTCGACTTTATTCATCAACATAGTCTCCATCTAGGGTGATACACTGATTTCAACGCTTCCCTAACAATTCGATGCATTTTTTTGTGGAACGATTTATCTGTAACCTCAAAATACTCCTCAGATTCCCATATCACTAATTTAATGGTGCCAAATCTCTTTTTCTGGAGCATTCTTTTGAGGTCTACATGCACCTAGTAGTCGCTGGGGGCCAGATCTGGAGAATAGGGTAGATGCAGAAACAATTTGAAGTTTTGCCATCATTGCGATTGACTTTTGACATGGTGCGTTGTCTTGGTGAAAGATCACTTTTTTCTTCTTCATTTGTGGCCATAATTTTGGTAATTTCTTCCTTTAACTGCACCAATAATACTATATAATATTAATTCCAACATTTGCTAAAACGTTTTCTTCAATGTGCCTTGGACGTTGATAATCGTATCTCTCCACAGATTATTGTCCTTTTTATAACTGCTAAGCCTTTATTCCAACATGATGAAAAAAAAAAAATTACAAAATATTAATAAAATCACTATTTTATCCTAAAAATCTTTATGTTGTTATTAAGGGGAAGGCCTAAATTTTTTTTTGGTTATCATTTTTTTTTTAATCATATCCCGAGCAAGGCGGCAACGCCACTGATGTGCAGGAGGCAACGTAAGAGTGAAAAGATTGGAAAAGAGAAAGCCGGAAACCACATCCTAAACAGGAAACAAGGGATGAGCCTCTTCACCCGTTTAATAGACGTGGGTGGTGTGTGAACCGGGCGATAGTTTAGTCCATTTTGTTACGTGTTATAAGTTGTAACAAAAGGAAAAATGATTGACGAAATCACAGACAAATATTTAATTTACAAAACAAAAAATAAAATATTTACAAATATACAATTTTTTGCATTCAAATAAAACGTTTACTACTGGCAGAGTTACAGGTAAGTGTTACGCAGGGGAAGGAAGGTGTCAAGTATCTTTACCCAGTTAAGCTAGCGAAGTTGTTTAAGTCCTATACTTTTTGGAAATCCTCAAATGTATACATAGTGAATAATTTTCTGTTTGGTCAGTGAAAGAGTCAAAAAATTCTACTTATCCATTTAGTTCTATGAGGTACTCTTTCAGGTTTTAGTTGGTCGGCAACTTTTAGTAGAGATACTTTCGGCTGGATATACAAATCCTGAATCGGACCGGAATTGATAATGTCAGCAAATCCTTTTAACATCTAACTACTCTCTTCCCTAAACCAATTTTTGTTGGGGCTAACATCTAATTTGCAAATTTCTCGAATAATTTTGAATCCTTTAGATGTTTTTCGAACATTCTAGGATCTTCCAAACGTTCTAATTCTAATTTTCCTATTTGTACAGCAAATTCATGTATTAAAACCTTTTTGTATTAACAACTAGAACTCCGTAGAATCCTTTACTATAACTTTTAGCCTTTTTAGACTTTATTTATAATTCTTATATATATATATATATATATACCTTCTAATTACACTTCCCTACTTCAAAATAAAGCCTTGAAATCATAATGAAAAACTTTATAAGACAATGAGAGTCTAATTATTTTGTAAAGCAATAAATAATAATATCATAATTTTTTTGAAAAGTTATGATAGAGCATCTGCAATAACATTGTTTCTTCCTTTAATGTGTTTTTAATCATGTCATATTCTTGCAGGAGAAGACTTCATCTTGTAAATCTTTGATTTTTGTTAGGCAGTTTTTGAATGAAAGTTGGTGGATTATGGTCGGTATAAATCAAAACAGGATAAACAGTGACATTGAGGTAGAAGCCAAAATGTTGTAGTGGAATATTTCTTCTGGTAGGTGTTTAACTTTTTTGAGAAATATCCAATGGCTCTATCGACGCCTTCGTCATCTTCTTGGATTAGGATTCCACCCATTCCGACATTACTGTCATCGATTTACAATTTAAATTGTTTAAAAAAAAAACTGGAGTTGCAAGAGCAGGGCCACCAATGAGAGTTGACTTGATTCTGTTGAAAGCCTTATTACAGGTTTTATTCCACTTGTATTTTACATCCTTTTTCATGAGGTCGGTGAGAGGACTTGCTATTGATGAGAATTTCTACAATCTTCGAAGACTTTCTATTTCTAATTTCTGTATTTAAGAACTAATTCATGAATTAAAACGTTTTTGTAATAACAAGTAGAACTCAATAGTATCCCTTACTATAACTTTTTAAACAGTATTAATATTATTTTTATATATAAATGCATCCTCGTAACACTTCCCCACTTCAAAGTAAAAGTTTTGAAATCATGACGAAAAACTTTTATGAGACAATATCAGTCTGTTTTGTTTTGTTGTAAAGCAATAAATCATTATATAATTTTTTTTAAAGTTATGCTTTAGATAAAGCATCTGCAATAACATTATTCATTTCTTTAATGCGTTTTATAATAATGTCATATTCTTGCAGGAGAAGACTCTATCTTGTAAGTCTTTGATTTTTATGAGTCACTTTTTGAAAGAACGTTAGTGGATTATGATCAGTATAAATCAAAACAGGATAAACAGTAACAATGAGGTAAAAGTCAAAATGTTGTAGCGCTGATACCACCGCCAAGCATTCTTTTTCAATAGTGGAATATTTCTTCTGGTAAGTGTTTAACTTTTTTGAGAAATATTCAATGGCTCTATCGACGCCTTCGTCATCTTCTTGGATTAGGATGCCACCCATTCCGACATTACTGTCATCGATTTACAATTTAAATTGTTTTGAAAAAACTGGAGTTGCAAGAGCTGGGCCACCAATGAGAGTTGTTTTGATTCTATTAAAAGCCTTATTACAGGTTTCGCTCCACTTGTATTTTACATCTTTTTTAAGGAGGTGAGAAAATGAGAAATTTTTACAAAATTTTCTGTAGAATCCCGTCATACCGAGAAATCGCATTAGTTGTTTTTGTTAGTTGGAATAGGATACTTTAAGATAACATTCACTTTTGTGATAGGCTTAATTGGTCCCTGACTAACAGTATTACCCAAATAATTTACTGTTGAACGACAGAATTCGCTCTAGTTTGATGATGTCATATTCGTCCCAAGTCATGTTGTACACAGTTACATCATCTATGTAAACTTTACATCCCTGAATTTTATGTAGAAGAGAATGCACCATTTTTTGATATGTTTCCGGCTCATTTTTCATCCCGAACGCCATAACTTTATATCGGTATAAGCCATCTGGAGTCGCAAATGCTGAAATTTCTTTGGCATTGTCAGTTAAGAGCACTTGCCAATAACCTTTCATTAAATCAAATTTCCTGACTTATTTCGCCTTGCCGATGTTGTCGATACAGTCATCACTTCTAGGAAATGGGAAAGGATCATTTTTGGTTACTGCATTTACTTTTCGAAAGTCTGTTACAAATCGGTAGGTTCCATCAGGTTTTGGTATAAGAATACAAGGAGAACTCCACTGACAGTTGCTTGGTTCAATGATGTCATTATCCAGCATATATTAAATTCACAGATAGGCTTGCTTCTTCCAGCTTAAGAAAGAAATTGCTTGATGATACGTACATGTTCGTCTCAAGTCATGCTATACACAATTACATCATCTATGTAAGCCTCACATCCATGAATTTCGTGTAGAAGGGAATGCATCTTCCTTTGAAAGGTTGCTGGCGCATTTTTCATCCCGAACGCCATAACTTTATATTGGTATAAACCATCCGGAGTCACAAATGCTGAAATTTCTTTGGCATTGTCAGTTAAGAGCACGTGTCAATAACCTTTCATTAAATGAAATTTACTGACATATTTTGCCTTTACAGTTATCAATTCTAGGAATTGGAAAAGAGTCACTTTTGGTTACAGTATTTACTTTTCGAAAGTCTGTTACAAAAATCTGTGGTAGGTTCCATCAGGTTTTGGTATAAGAATACAAGGAGAAATCCATTGACTCTTGCTTGGTTCAATGTCATTACCCAGCATGTATTTAATCTCTCCTCTCAACTGCTGAAGCGTGATTGGTTTTACCCGGTAAAAATGTTGTTTCATGGAGTTTTCATCTCCAACTAAAACATCATGTATTGCAACCGTTGTTTTTCTAGGAACAGCAGGAAAACATTTTTGAAATCATTGACCAAAGTATGAATTTCTTTTATTTTCTCATTTGATAAATGTTTGGATTTTACATTTAAATTAGATAGGATTTCAAAGTTTTTTTAAATTGCTACTCTCACCCATGTCCTTCTCACTAATAACTGTATCTTCATTATTGTCTAAATCATCTTCAAATTGATTTATATTATCAATGTTTATTAAGGTTGAAACTGGTTTAATAAGTTTCATAATTTCTGTCGATATAACCTTTTTAACATATTAATGTGTCAAATTCTTTTCTTTTTCCTTCGATCTGTGGTGTGGATGATATAATTTACATCATTAATTTTCCTTTCTTTCTCATAAGGACCAAAACATTTTGCTTGTAGAGGATGATTAGGAAGTGGTAAAAATACTCAAACTTTGTCACCACTTTCAAATTTACGATTTTTACTATTTTTATCGTATCTAGACTTCATTTTAACTTAGGAATTTAAAAAATTTTTAACTGTATTTTCAAAAACCAATTGAAAAGGACTAAACCTAAGAGTGTCTTGAACAGCTTTTCTAGCTGCAAAAAAATAATAAAAAAACAAAAAAACAAAAACAATAAACAAAATGAACACCTTCGTCCCAATCTTTTTTATATTGATGATAATATTTTCTGATCTGTTTGACGAAAACTCTCAAGAGCCCCCTGTGATTCGGGGGTGATAAACACTGGATTTGTATTGCTTAATAGCAATTTCACTCATTACTTGTTGAAACAAACGAGACATAAAATTCAAACCTTGGTCTGACTGAATGGCTAGAAGGAATCCTGACTAAACAGAAAAAATTAGTTAAAGCCTGAACAATAGTCCTAGCCTTAATATTTCTTAGAGGGATAGCCTCAGAAAATAGAGTTGACGTACACATAATTGTCAATAGATATTGGTTTCCTATTTTTGTTTTTGGAAGAGGGCCAATACAATAAACTAGTACTCTATTGAAAAGTTCTTCAAATGCTGGAATAAGTTTCAGAGGGGCGGACGGAATCTTTTGTTTAGGTTTTCCCACGATATGGCATGTGTGGCAGGAGTTACAGAAATTGACTACATCCTGTCTAACTTTCGGCTAGTAAAAATGATTTAATATTTTTTCACACGTCTTATTTATTCCTAAATGTCCTGATTTTGGAGTATCATGAGCTATATTTAGTATTTCTTGTCTGTATATTTTCTGGACCACTATTTGTTTTATTATCTTCCACTCCTCATTTAGACTGGCATCCACTGGGCGCCATTTCCTCATTAAAATGTCATGGCTCATATAAAGACATTCACTAACTTTTCTTGCTTCTTCTAAAGGGAGTAGTTTTTTTTTTTAAAAGACAAATTTCAGGATCTTTTCTTGTTCAATAAAAGTTGATTTTTATTTAGATCGTCTTTCATTTTTTCTGTGCTAGTTCTTTTTTATTTGTCGGGGGGGGGTTTATTTAATTTTTTATCCGAATTATTGGTTTGTTCTAAAAGATGAGATATAAAGGTTTCATTCAATTATAACCAATTAGCTGGTGTTACTGAATCTTCCTTTTCTGAAATTCGCTTCTTTACTTTCGCCCTAGTAATAACACAATCAGTGTATAATTCACTCTTTTTTCGACCTCGAATTCATCGCTTATTTCTATTTTATCACAGACGACTGGTTCTGCTATTACCCTGTCACCTGCTAAGTCGTTACTTAACAATAAGGAGAACCCTTGAACTAGTAGACGTACACCGACTACACCTAGACTATTTACCAATTCCGATTTTATATAAATTTTGTGAAGGGGAACCTTAATGACACCCAATTTAACGCCTTGCAATAAAATAAAATCGCCAGTGAAGTTTGATTCCGATAGCTGTAGTATGCCTTTTAATAATAAGTTTTGAGACGCACCGGTTTCTCACAAGACTTGGACAGGCCTATCTTTGTTTTGTAAGTGTCTTCGATGTAAACAGAACCCTGGCATAAAAATGTTTGATAATTTCCCATACATGAGTTTATTTTTCTCTAACACATAGTTTAGAGAATGAAGAATGATGAAAAAGTTAGTATGTACAGCCAATGCATGAGGTTCAAGGGAGTTCTTTTCTTCCAGTTTTCTTTTTAGGATTTGGCAGTCGGATGTTATGTGATTACAATAGGCACAGGAAATTTTTGATTCTGTCCGAACAGAACTTTTAGGTGTTGGTAAAATTCGCCATAATTTATGGATAAAGCGCAGGGGTCAGTTTATGTATTGATTATAATAGAGAATCAATCTCCCGAATGTATATTATATAGGAACAACAGTCCATTATGGCCCCAAAGCCAGGGATCATTTTATCTATTGATTATAATAGAGAATCAATCTCCCGAATGTATATTATATAGGAACAACAGTCCATGATGGTCCCGAAGTCAGGGATCAGTTTATCTATTGATTATAATAGAGAATCAATCTCCCGAATGTATATTATATAGGAACAACAGTCCATGATGGTCCCAAAGTCAGGGATCAGTTTATCTATTGACTATAATAGAGAATCAATCTCCCGAATGTATATTATATAGGAACAACAGTCCATGATGGTCCCAAAGTCAGGGATCAGTTTATCTATTGATTATAATAAAGAATCAATCTCCCCAATGTATATTATATAGGAACAACAGTCCATGATGGTCCCAAAGTCAGGGATCAGTTTATCTGTTGATTATAATAGAGAATCAATCTCCCGAATGTATATTATATAGGAACAACAGTCCATGATGGTCTCAAATTTAGGGATTGAAGGTAATTTTGAAAACGTTCCTGGATATAGAGTATCCTCTCCCCACGTAATCTGTTCAATGAAACAACGTCAAAGATTATCACCCCAGAATCAGACACTCGCCAGAATCGGATTCCATCTCCAATACTCGGGAAAATATGGCCGCTTTTTATACACGCCGCATTGAATATTTTGAGCTTCCTGATTGGTTAAGCCTTCAATTGGTGAACTATAAAATGGGTTGGCTCCTGGGGGTCTGCACAGTATAGATGTAAACAAAAAGTCCAACATTAGGTGTATCTCTTTTTTTTTGTGTGTATCATTTCTACAAGATATATTGTGAGGGTGAGATTTTCACAGTGTTTGTGTATTTGTGTGAAAGCCTGAATGGTTTTCGGTTATTTTAATTTTTTCAAAACTCTTTTTGTGAGTTAGACTATAGGTATCTATTATTACTGCGGCCTCATTAATCGTTTCTACAGTCTTATCATCGAGATGTATTTGAATCTCCTGTGAAACGCATTGTTTAAATTCTTCAATTAGAATAAGTTGGCGTAACTTTTTATAATCATTATTTTTTTCACCCTAATCCATCTATCAAAGAGATCTTATTTTTCTCTAGCGAACTCAACGTATGTTTGCTGTTCAAATTTCATATAATTCCTGAATTTCTGTCTATATGCCTCCGGTACTAACTCATATGCGTTTAATATGGCATTTTTAATTTTTTTCATAATCTGTGGCCTCTTCAATACTAAGGGCCGAGTATATATCATCAACTCTGCCGACCAAAACTGTCTGTAAAAGTGTTGACCAGATTTCGTAAGGCCATCCTAAATTTATTGCTATTTTTCTACTGTTTTTCATAAAACTTAGGTACTAATTTGATATATTTTCCTGCATCAAATGTTACACTTAAGGAAGAAATCTCGGAGTTTTTACTTCTATTTTCATGTTGCAATTTTAATTTTTCTAACTCTATTTCAGCTTGGGTTTTTCTTTATGTGCTTTGTGGTACAGTGGATATCGGCTCGGAACGAGAAACCGGGGAGCCGAGTTCGAATTTCCGTTAAATCCATTGTATTCACTTACGCGCAAATACCCTTAGGAAAGGTATTAATCCGTCTCTTACTTCCAGTTATGGGTTAAATAACAGGACAGATTGGGTTCTATAGCCTTGGTCGGCAACCAGTCTACCGCAGAAAGCAATGGCAACCTACTGCGGGATAATGTTCTGCCCAGTCAGTCATGTCTCTTTCGAGACATGATCGCCCAAGCGTGTATCACGTATGGCACTTTAACTGACTGAATCTCTAATTTCTTTATTTCTAATTGAAGATGTAAAGTACTTTGGCTGTCTTTTTCGTCTATATTTTTTATCTGTTATTTTCTTTAGCTACAATACTTTTTATTTCTGCTTTTTTGATTGACGGGTTTTTACTTAACCTGAAATTATTTGTAATAACTTCGATTTTTGTAAAACTTCGAATGATTCGCTAAGTTCGGCTAAACTTTAAAAAATTTCCGCGGAAAAAGCATGTTTTTGTTTTTGTTTTTATATTTTACAAAAGATACGTAAATGTAGTTACTTTCTTTTCGCGAATTACGTATATTCAGGTTTTTTTGTTTTTTTGTTTTTGTTTTTACGATATTATCGAGTTAGACTAATTTTTGTTATTTATTTATTGATTTTATTTTATCGAGATAGACGAGCTCCTAATTTTTGTTATTTATTTATTATTTATTTTTTATATTATCGAGATGGACGTGTTCTTAATTTTTGTTATGATAATATAGATTCGGACAAGCCCCCGATTTTGTTACGTGTTAAAAGTTGTAATAAAAGGAAAAAGTGATTGACGAAAACACAGAGCTAAATCACAGACATATATTTAATTTACAAAAACACAAAATCAAATATTTACAAATACACAATTTTTTACATTCAAATAAAAAAAAAACAGAGTTTACTATTGGCAGAGTTACAGGTAAGTGTTACGAAAAGGAAGGAAGGTGTCAAGTATCTTTACCCAGTTAAGCTAGCGAAGTAGTTTAAGTGCTATATTTTTTGGAAGTCCTGAAATGTGTATATAAAGAATAATTGTTGTTTGAAAGAGTCAAAAAATTCTATTTACCCATTTAGTTCTATGACGTTCTCTTTCAGGTTTTAGTTGGACGGCAACTTTTAGTAGAGATACTTTCGGCTGGATATACAAATCCTGAATCGGACTGAAGTTGATAATGTCAGCAAATCTCTTTAATAACTAACAACTCTCTTCCCAAAACCTATTTTTATAGGAGCTAACACCTAATTTGCATAGCGAATTTAAATATTTTCGATGTCTCCATAACACTGCTAATTCGTCTCTACGGTTCAATAGTTCACCATTGTTGAGGCACTTCGTTAAAATTTAATTAACTAAAAATACCTCATTCACATAAAATAACCCCCTCCAAAAGGTAATTTATACTCATGTTTAATCCTCAAAATAAAGAAAACGAACATCGTATAAATAAAAGAAAATAAACTCACACAACATTAAGAGCAACTTTATTCTATCCACTCATAGATAGTAGTAAAATAAAAAGTATCCTTTCTTAAAAAAACCTTACATCCCAATATAAGAATTACCCAGACAAAACTAAAAAGTGACCTGTCCCAAACTAAGCTACTCCGCACCCTTCTCCCAACCCAAGGCTGTATCACTATGGCTACAAACTGCCGGCTACATCGTACTAAACTCCCACCTCATTCACGTACATATCATATTATCAAAAATAAATCGTTTTCACGATTTATTTTTCATTTCAACTTATCACCAGATGAGGAGCAAACGTAGCTCTGAAACGCAAAGATTTTTGTATTGTGATACTATGCTTTTATAAACCGTTGTAACGACCATTACAAAATATATATGTATATATATATATGTAAATATTTATTTATTTTACGTACATACCCAAATTTTCTAAAACGTTTTCTTCTATGTACCTTATCCCTTGAGAAGGTTGGTAATCGTGTCTCTCTACAGTTCATTGTGCTTTTTATAACGGCTTAGCTGTTACTTCAACATGATGAAATAAATTACGAAATATTAACCCTCTAGGGCCATTCGTATCATATTTGATACAGTATGAAAACAAGCCTTGAAAGAAATATTTCCCTGAAAAATTTTTTAAGAGAAATATTTTATAAATTTCAAATGAAAGCAGTACTGACTGCTCAGTCAATGAATACCAAATGTTTCCTTATAGGGAAATACCAAATGTTTCCTTATAGGGAAATACTGTATCAAATATGATACGAATGGCCCTAGAGGGTTAATAAAATATCATTTTTATCCTCAAAATCTTTACGTCATTATTAAGTGGAGGTCCAAATTCTTTTGGTTATCATACTGTTCGAACAATCCTTTTTAGAACCTTCCAAACTTTGGTTAAATATCTTGTTTTACTTCCGTCTGCGGAGGAAATTTTATTATGGAAATTTTAAGCACATTTTTAAGTTTAAGAAAGTTGATTTAGACATTCTTGAAAAAATCAAATAATTTGATGATTTTTTATTCTAGAAAAATTTTTTATTTAAAAAATCTGTGTAAAAGGAATATATTTTAAATTTTTTATACTGTGGCACTTTGCAATTATTCAATTATGTGAAATTTCGAGAAATTCACTATTGTAGAGTTTAAAGCCTAAATTAATTATAAGGCTATGTCTATGGAGAATTATCAGAAATGTACAACGCTAACTATAGTAGTTTTAACTTTCATTGCTAATTTCATCCCATTTTCCAAACAGTTGTCTTCTTGTGCATGACTATAATATCATAGTACCTAAAATTCAACTAAATACTAGATTACCTTTAATATTTTCATAAATTGTTAAAATATTATGTTACTCAAGAAATTATATATTATTCACGTTGAAATCGTCAAGTAATTGTTACAGTAATGTACTCTTTACTTAAATTTATCAAGCATTAATTCAACAATAAGTGAGTTAACACATTAGAAAATCATTTACATCCACTAAAAGAAATTTTTTCTTTGATATTTTAAATTGAAATTCAATAAAATATTAATATGTTATAAAAATTTAATTTTTTAAGATGACTTAAAAATATATTAAAAATTCAACTAAATATTAAATTACTTCAAATATTTCTATAAATTGTTAAAATATTATGTTTATTAAAAAATTATATAAAAAAATAATCACGTTGAAATTGTCAAGTAATTTTTACAGGTACGTACCCATGTGGTGCAGTAGATATCGACTCGGAAAGACAACTCGAGGAGCCGAGTTCGAATTCCAGTAGAATTCATGGCATTCGTTTTACCAGTGGAAAAGATATTAATGCGTCTCTTCCCTCCAGTTATGAGTTAAATAATAGAAAATTTGGTTCTATAGCCTTGGCTGTTAACCAGTCTACCGCAACCTACTGCAAGATAATCTTCTGCCCAGTTAATCACGTCTCTTTCGAGGCATGATCACCCAAAGCGTGTATGACGTGTGACACTTAACTGACTGACCGTTTATTTAAATTTGTCAGACATTAATTCAGCAATAAATATTCATAAAAACATTTACAGGTGTGAACATTTTTTCTTTGTTATTTAAATTGAAATTCAATAAAATATTAATATGTCTTAAGAATTTAATTTTTGAAGATTACTGAGTATTCAAAAATATATTAAAATGCATTCCCTTTGAATTTGACATTTAATTTTACTACAAGTATTTTCGCATTGCAAAAATCACGCAAACATCAGGTTATCGATAAATGTATCAATATCACATAAAAACACCCAATTCTACTCTTCTTGTATATAAATACTTGTTATAAAATCTTGGCGTTGATAAAGTCCGTCAGAAGACGAAACGCTTCTTTTAAGATAAGTATTTCTTTTGTCGTTATGCATTAGATATATAGAAATCAAAATGGTGACAGAAATGTGTATTGCGAGCAAGAATTTCTTCCAGTCTATTTAGTCTGATTCACAAAATAATCTGATCAAAATTGATGAAAATCATCTATGAGTAAATACAATAGGACACATTCTTACATTAGTGTTTTACATTTTAAACATTTATTACTTCAGATGTATTATGCAGTATTGCACAAATTTAATATGTTGACATGACAATTGAATAAAAAAGGATTATCACTCCGTGCTTTTTCGGAAACAACATGCATTCAATATTAACAGAAAGCTTTTCCACGAAATTTTCCATTATCAATAACATCAATATGATGTTTATATATTAGAATTTTCTGACGCTCGCAATATTTTTTGGTCTGCTTATGTGTGTGTGTGTGTGTGTGTGTGTGTGTGTGTGTGTGTGTGTGTGTGTGTGTGTTAGGGTGAGCGTTCCTCAAGAGAATCTGGAGAACTTGGTCAACTTCGTTTCACCCGGAACCTATGCGACAATTTGTTTAATCTATTACTTGTAAGGACGCTATCGGTTTGCTGAAGTCGCGCTACGTCAAACTCTACGTCTAAGGAGGTTTTTCCTCGTCACTGCCTCCCAACTTGACGTCAGTAGTTTGGCTTGACACTCAGTTGCTTCATTTCGAAAGTTTTCTAGCTTTTTCGCTGCTATGCTTTTTGTTGAGGTGGAAACTCAGTGAATCACTGTGGTTCTTCGTCATTGGAGGCATTCATTGTCAGGAACACATTCTTTAGTGAAAACCAACCAGCGGTCCGTGACTTACATATTCGATAAAAGGCACTAAAGTGAGATAAAGAACTACAAAATATTACGCTAAAGAATGGAGCTGTCTTGATATAATTTTGATATACGATATCTACCAGATCTGGAGAACATTTTTATAAGATTATTCTCTAGCACTTATTGTGGAGCAATGCGTCATGTACGACAATCTCTAGTAAATCTCTATCAAGTGATGTGGCACCCTGGAGATAGATGCTTGTGTCATTTTATGCTTAATTCAATGGTGGATGTGCGATAATTAATTCAGTCCTGTAGAGTATGTGTGGAGTGCAAGGTAATCATCATATACATGCTACTCAGCCTTTTGAGTGAGTGAATATGGAATTTAAGATACTCAAACAGGAATAGTCATTTTTTAGCATTATAGATGCATAAAAGGGGTCCCTTTTCCGTTCCCCCTGTGCAGATATGATTGATTCTATTATTATTATTATTTATCTCTCTCGGTTGTTCTTTATCTTTGGCCTGACTACCTCCTCATGGACAACGAGCCATATTTTATGTGCAATAAATTTGGAAGATGTAGAGTGGTTCAAGTACCATGGCTCTGAAATCACATGATCAGCAAGGGCTATTGTTATAATGTCCTCATCTTTGCTGTCAATTTCATAAAGTTTCGGCCATCTTCAGCTAGGGATTTAGAACAGAACCCTTTATAATCGATCACTGGGGTATATAATTGTTTTCTCATTCCTTTTGCGAAGCCGCTTCTGGTAGTTATCTCCCTAAATTATTTGGTCATTGCTGTAGCCTGGTATTGAACTCAGAACATTTTGGGTCAAGTAACGGGAACTAACCATCGTCTATATCCACTTGGTTATGTGTCCTTGAGGACAACAGCAAGTATATTTCTGGGACTTAAAAAATTAATGTTTAAAAAACATTTGTTTTACCAGAGTTCATACTGCAATTTTTTTACGTTAATGATTTTCTCTAGACATCCGTATTATTGGTTCCCATATTGTATCCATTTCTATACTTGATCGGATTGGGAGATTTTTGTAGCTTATGATTATGAAATCCTGTACTTTCAGTCCGGAGTCTTCATGTTCGAGTGAGAAAGATGGATACTAATGAGTTTAGGAATTTGGGGTACTGTAAGATTCTGTTTGTGGGATTGAGGATAGATTTTGTTCATCTCAATGAGAACGTTTTGTAGAATGGTAAATGGTCTATTTCACTGTCATTCTTTCACAAAACGTTTAAAAATATGAAATGCCGTCAATTTAATTGAAATATATTTGTGAAACATTTACATTTAATTAAAAAATGTTTTTATCAACAAATAATTGAAAATTGAAAACTTTTAATTGGTTAACGTAAACAAATATTTAAAAATTAATTTTTTGGTCGTTCAGAAAGATAAGTTAATATTAATAAAAACAGAAACTACAGAACAAATAAGTCACAACGACAGTTTAATATTCAGCCGTTTTCCGGATTACCTTGAAATTGTTCAATAAAATACTTTCCCGCAAAATGTTGAAATTGTTAAAAAGACAATCGAATAAAAGAGAAAATTAGAGTAATAAATATACAATAAAAACAACTGGCAAAATTATAAGGAAGGTGTTTTTATTTTAGTTTTGATACAATCATTATAAAAATATATATAAATTTCCAAAACAATAACAGTTGATAAATGTACATATATAATGATATATCGGTATAAATACACAATATATATACATTGTATAAGAATTTGTATTTCTCGGTTCATGTGTGTGTTAAAGAGTGTGGTGCGATGTTGATTGCCTTTTCTTCACGGATATTTATTTAACAATATGTATGAAGGTGATATCTTTTTAAAATATAAGATAATTGACTGACCGTATAACGGCCAACGAAACGTTTCATATTGAATTGAAACAAACATATGTTAGAACAAATGTTATGTGAAAAGAAAACAATGATAGAATAAAGATTAAAATGTCTGTGATAATATATTTTTGCAAATGACCATATAATAGTCAACTGTGTTTTTTCATATTGAAATGAAATTATATAAAACATCTGTCTTTACTGACAGGTGAACAAAGTATTTTGGAATGTTTATCATTTTTAGATGTCGTATTCAGTGTTGGAAGGATTCTTGATGACCTTATGAGCACACACACAACCTGTTTGGATGTGCTTTTTTATTGGTTCATAAACAAACAGTCCATCGACACAGACAGACGTACGTTGAAGGAAGAACATTTCATTGTAAACAGGTTCACAATTGTGCATTCCGTTAGATCCAATACAGTCAGGACAACGGCAGACGGCCTCTGATCGAACTGATGGGAACAGTGTAGAGTCTGTGATGATTTTCGTATACCAAGGGCAAGTGGATCGATCCTGAGTCTCTCCGGTGGTCGGCAATGTCTTGGGACATGTTGTTTCCCCGCGATGCAAAGTCTGGTTAGAAGACGAGGAAATATATTCAGCCGGTAACATAAATTTATTTCCAATTGACGCTTCAGCCAATTTTTCATAGCGGATATTCAGGTCAGACGGAACTTTACAACTGCTGGTCAGTGGTGCTCCTGAGGCAAACATCATTCCACAAAAGAAAGCAACAGATAAAAGAATTACCTGCAATGAATAGAAAAAAATATTAACACATTAAACTTTAAAATAAGATTACAAACAATTAGAAATCCAGTTTTATTTCAATATAATTAAATTTTAGGAACTATATTATCGTTTACAATTAATATTTTTGTAATAAAATGTATAAGAATAAAATTAATAATTTAATTTCTCAGTATATAATGTAATGTCTGTTTGTGACAGAAAGGAATGAATTTCTTAAATGTGATCAATAAGTCTTTTTACATCAATAGATGAAAAACTTTTTTTTCTATCTAGACTTGAAGTAATACAACCCAATTCATAAGCAATTATCCTTTGTGTTTAGATTTATCAAATGGATATGCAATATAATTATGATGAACGTATTGAAACTTGCAAATATATAAAATTAAATCGGTGGTTAGAGATGGAATTGTATATTTTTTATAATGAATTAATTACTAATTATGTGAATAATACTAACGTCGCAAATAATATATTTTAAATTTAATATAATATAGAAAATATTAAAATTTTTTTAAACACTCGAAAAACAACTTTTTATCTTGGGACTGAAAAAATTTATAATTAGCATTTTATGCGTAACAAATATGAAAGATAAAATATCAATGGTACAAACAATATTAACATTTATATTAAAATGAAATGATTTGAAAAAAAAATGATATGATTAAAATATACGAATTAAAATGTCATACTGTGACTAGAATTTGTTTTATTCATTATGAATCTACGCAAAGAAAAAATAAATAAAAATAAAATAAAAAATATGTAAAACGCAAGAAAATAATGGATTTTCATTTTCTTACAATAATTATACCTGATAATAATTAAATTACCAATTTTAAAAACTTCTACTAAAATGAAGTTGTTTGTTTTGTTTGGGGAATGTTACTAATAATGTGTATTAAAATCATTGTTAAATAACATATTTCTGAATAACTGTACACGATAAAAAAACGTAATTAATATTGTGAAAGTTCTTTGTTTGAAAGAAATTAAAATAACGCAATGGTCACTTGGATTTTTATCTCAGTGTTATTCGAGTTATATTAGTTGATAAAATGAAATTATTATTTACAAATATTAAACAGTCAAGTAAATTGTAAACCAGGGGAGACAACTACATCATTTTCTAAATCACGTGAAAAGTATACATTTCGACTTACATTGGCCATGTTGAAACTGGTAGGATTGGTTCAGTAAATAAGAAATGAATAAATACGTTAACAATCAGCTGAAGATTCAAGAAACGATGTCGATAGGACTGTTGAACTTGTATGAATACTGACTTAAAATTTAGCTCAATATATATATCCTTGAGTTGTATATAGCCACGCCTTCTTACGCTGAAGGAAAACCCGGTGGACTCTAAGTAGACGACAAGATTTAGTATGTTTTTTCATACCGGAAGAAGTTCACGGATTTAATGCAACAGTAAATTTTTCATTGACTTTTTTTTTAGTTCTTTGAATAGCAGGAAGCGATTTTCGTCCGTCGGAAAAATTAACATTACTCAGATCATTTCGTTAATTTTTTGCAGCAGTAAAAATGACATCTATTACAAAATGTATATATCTTGGAGTCACAAAATTTTTTTAATCATGAACTCAATAAAGAAAAATAAAAGCAAAAAACATAACAAAAGAAAAAAAAACAAACAAAAAAAATTACGTCGTAATTTATCATGACAGAATAGGGAAACACAAACAATATTATTTTTGCAGAAAAATTTGGGTTCGAGTGGAACTTTTGTTTGAAAAAATATTAAGTTCTTTTCAATATTATTAACGTTACTAACTTTCATTACACCCAGTGTTACAAAAGTAATTCATATTTTTAAAAAATGCGATGTTGAGAAGCGAAAAACAAAAAACTTAATGGATATGAGTTGAAGATCAAATATATGCTCTCTCTGTTTGCACAGATAGGGCATTAAAGATTGAATATTACAAATGACTAACTGGAAAACGGTCAACGTACCTCCCATAATGAATCGAAATAAACAACAATCTGAACTAATGAGCAAAGTATAGAAAAATGATAGAATAAAGATTAACAGATCTGGAATAATATATTTTTGCAAATGACCATATAATAGTGAACTGAGATTTTTCATATTGAAATGAAATTTTATGACATTGTCAATACTGGATATGCGTTGTTGTGCACTGGTTATCGGCTCGGAACGCGGAATCGGGGAGATGAGTTCAAATTCCAGTTGAATTCCATGTATTCACTTACGCACAAATACTCTTTGAAAAGGTATTAATCGTCTCTTCCCTCCAATTATGGGTTAAATAAGAGGACAGATTAGGTTCTATCGCCTTGTTTGACAACCAGTCTACTGCAGAAAGTAATGGCAACCTACTGAGGGATAACATTCTGCCCAGTCAGTCAAGCGTGTATCACGTATGGCACGTAAGTGACCGACTGACCATACTGGCAGGTGGACAAAAATCTTTGAAATGTCTATCATTTTTAGATATAATATTCAATGTTGGAAGAATTCTTGATGATCTTGTCAGCATATACACTACTTGTTTCGATGTGTTTTGTTATTGGTTCACAGACAAAACAGCTCATCCCCACAGAGATACGTACGTTGAAGGAACAACATTTCACTGTAAACAAATGCATTTCATTAGTTCCAATACAGTCTGGACACCGACACACGGAGTCTGATATAACTGATGAGAACAGAATCTGTGATTATCTTTGTATAGCAAGTGCAAGTGGATCGATCCTGGGTCTCTCCGGTGGTCGGCAATGTCTTGGGATATGTTTACCCGTGATGCAAAGTCTAGTTAGATGACGAAGAAATAAATTCAGCCGGTAACATAAATTTATTTCCAATTGAAGTTGTGGTCGCGCTTTCATAGTGGATATTCAGGTTAGACAAAATTTCACAGGTGCTGGTCAGTGGTGCTCTTAGGGCAAGCATCATCCAGTGGTGCTCTTAGGGCAAGCATCATCCAGTGGTGCTCTTACGGCAAGCATCATCCCTCTGATGAATGCGACAGAGAAAAAGGATTACCCTTTCACAAAAACTAAGTAAAAATTCAAATTGAAATATAGCTGAATTAAAAATTTCCAAAATGCAATAATTATTGCGAAATGTAGTTGTACATTTATTATAGAGAATGTCTCTAACAATGTGAATTAAAATCATTGTTCAAAAATATATTTTGGAATGATTCTTCACGCTAGTAATCCTAATCAATATTGTGAATGTGATTTGTTTTGAAAAAATCAAACTATGGCATAAGTCACTTCGATTTTTATCTTAACGTTGTTCAAATTAGATTGGCAGATGAAATAAAATGACTGACCACAATAATTAACCAGAAAAAATAAAATATAAATCAGGGTAGATAACTCCGTAAGTGCCGGGCCTAAGTAATAAAACAACAACTTTTAGGCAAAATTCGACTTTATTCATCAACATAGTCTCCATCTAGGGTGATACACTGATTTCAACGCTTCCCTAACAATTCGATGCATTTTTTTGTGGAACGATTTATCTGTAACCTCAAAATACTCCTCAGATTCCCATATCACTAATTTAATGGTGCCAAATCTCTTTTCCTGGAGCATTCTTTTGAGGTCTACATGCACCCAGTAGTCGCTGGGGGCCAGATCTGGAGAATAGGGTAGATGCAGAAACAATTTGAAGTTTTGCCATCATTGCGATTGACTTTTGACATGGTGCGTTGTCTTGGTGAAAGATCACTTTTTTCTTCTTCATTTGTGGCCATAATTTTGGTAATTTCTTCCTTTAACTGCACCAATAATACTATATAATATTCATTCCAACATTTGCTAAAACGTTTTATTCTATGTGCCTTGGACGTTGATAATCGTATCTCTCCACAGATTATTGTCCTTTTTATAACTGCTAAGCCTTCATTCCAACATGATGAAAAAAAAAAAAAAAAATTACAAAATATTAATAAAATCACTATTTTATCCTAAAAATCTTTATGTTGTTATTAAGGGGAAGGCCTAAATTTTTTTTTGGTTATCATTTTTTTTTTAATCATATCCCGAGCAAGGCGGCAAGGCCACTGATGTGCAGGAGGCTACGTAAGAGTGAAAAGATTGGAAAAGAGAAAGCCGGAAACCACATCCTAAACAGGAAACAAGGGATGAGCCTCTTCACCCGTTTAACAGACGTGGGTGGAGTGTGAACCGGGCGATAGTTTAGTCCATTTTGTTACGTGTTATAAGTTGTAACAAAAGGAAAAATGATTGACGAAATCACAGACAAATATTTAATTTACAAAACAAAAAATAAAATATTTACAAATATACAATTTTTTGCATTCAAATAAAACGTTTACTACTGGCAGAGTTACAGCTAAGTGTTACGCAGGGGAAGGAAGGTGTCAAGTATCTTTACCCAGTTAAGCTAGCGAAGTTGTTTAAGTACTATACTTTTTGGAAATCCTCAAATGTATACATAGTGAATAATTTTCTGTTTGGTCAGTGAAAGATTAAAAAAATTCTACTTATCCATTTAGTACTATGAGGTACTCTTTCAGGTTTTAGTTGGTCGGCAACTTTTAGTAGAGATACTTTCGGCTGGATATACATATCCTGAATCGGACCGGAATTGATAATGTCAGCAAATCCTTTTAACATCTAACTACTCTCTTCCCTAAACCAATTTTTGTTGGGGCTAACATCTAATTTGCAAATTTCTCGAATAATTTTGAATCCTTTAGATGTTTTTCGAACATTCTAGGATCTTTCAAACGTTCTAATTCTAATTTTCCTATTTGTACAACGACTTCATGGATTAAAACCTTTTTGTATTAACAACTAGAACTCCGTAGAATCCTTTACTATAACTTTTAGCCTTTTTAGACTTTATATATATATATATATATATATATATATAAAAAGTCTAATAGGTATTATTAGAAGGCATATATATATATATATATATATATATATATATATATATATATATATATATGCCTTCTAATTACACTTCCCTACTTCAAAATAAAGCGTTGAAATCATAATGAAAAACTTTATAAGACAATAATAGTCTAATTATTTTGTAAAGCAATAAATAATAATATTATTTTTTTTGAAAAGTTATGATAGAGCATCTGCAATAACATTGTTTCTTCCTTTAATGTGTTTTTTAATTATGTCATATTCTTGCAGGAGAAGACTTCATCTTGTAAGTCTTTGATTTTTGTTAGGCATTTTTTGAATGAAAGTTAGTGGATTATGGTCGGTATAAATCAAAACAGGATAAACAGTGATATTGAGGTAGAAGCCAAAATGTTGTAGCGCTGATAACAGCGCCAAGCATTCTTTTTCAAAAGTGGAATATTTCTTCTGGTAAGTGTTTAACTTTTTTGAGAAATATTCAATGGCTCTATCGACGCCTTCGTCATCTTCTTGGATTAGGATGCCACCCATTCCGATATTACTGGCATCGATTTACAATTTAAATTGTTTTGAAAAAACTGGAGTTGGAAGAGCTGGGCCACCAATGAGAGTTGTTTTGATTCTATTAAAAGACTTATTACAGGTTTTGCTCCACTTGTATTTTACATCTGTTTTAAGGAGGTGAGAAAATGATGAGAAATTTTTACAAAATTTTCTGTAGAATCCCGTCATACCGAGAAATTGCATTAGTTGTTTTTGTTAGTTGGAATAGGATACTTTAAGATATCATTCACTTTTGTGATAGGCTTAATTGGTCCCTGACTAACAGTATTACCCAAATAATTTACTGTTGCACGACAGAATTCGCTCTAGTTTGATGATGTCATATTCGTCCCAAGTCATGCTGTACACAGTTACATCATCTATGTAAACTTTACATCCCTGAATTTTATGTAGAAGAGAATGCACCATCCTTTGATATGTTTCCGGCTCATTTTTCATCCCGAACGCCATAACTTCATATTGGTATAAGCCATCCGGAGTCACAAATGCTGAAATTTCTTTGGCATTGTCAGTTAAGGGCACGTGTCAATAACCTTTCATTAAATGAAATTTACTGACATATTTTGCCTTTACAGTTATCAATTCTAGGAATTGGAAAAGAGTCACTTTTGGTTACAGCATTTACATTTCGAATGTCTGTTACAAAAAGTCTGTGGTAGGTTCCATCAGGTTTTGGTATAAGAATACAAGGAGAAATCCATTGACTCTTGCTTGGTTCAATGTCATTATCCAGCATGTATTTAATCTCTCCTCTCAACTGCTGAAGCGTGATTGGTTTTACCCGGTAAAAATGTTGTTTCATGGAGTTTTCATCTCCAACTAAAACATCATGTATTGCAACCGTTGTTTTTCTAGTGTGACACGATAACTAGATATATATGTATTTTGTTATAATGGATTAGAGTAGAAAATGGATTAAAATAGAAAATAGATTAAAATGGAAAATGGATTGGAGTAGAAGATAGTTTAGAAAACATATCTAACAAAAGCGAGTACGTTTTCGATGACCCGGTCAAAGGCTGTCCTCACTGTATCTTGACCTCACATTAAGCCTTTTCCGGCGGAAGCCTTATTAAGATAAACAAAAAAAAGATAACTGAAATTTCAGACTTACAGTCGCCGGTGTTTGTCACCGGTGGTCTAACCCGGTCAAAGGCTGACCTTACTGTATCTTGACCTCACATTAAGACTTTTCCGGCGGAAGCCTTATTAAGATAAACAAAAAAAAAAAGATAACTGAAAATTCAGACTTACAGTCGCCGGTGTTTGTCACCGGTGGTCTAGAGCATTTCCGGATTTCCTTGTTCCGGTCGATTTTAGATAAATTCAGGTGTTTTTTCCGAGTTGAGCAGTTAAGTTAAAGACGAGGGAAGTGAAGGGAGTCAGCCGGGTGCGAGCTTGAAGTAAGGGTCTCCGTTCGTCTTGGTTCGTTCAGTTTGGGTTTGTTGATCTCCATTAATTAGAGTTAGAGCTGTATGTCACATTCGCCTGCCCCAGCAGACAAGGCCAGCTCTAAACGAATAAAGCCTTCTTTTCCACTCATCCAAATCTTGGAAGTTCGTTCCTTACAGTCAATCTTGTACCCCCAGCTGTCCGGCCGACATTTTCTACAAAATTCCGGCAACATCACAGCGTGGAGAACGGCCGCCGGAGGAAATTGTTAGGACGGACCTTTGGGGTATTACAAATGGTGCCGTGACTGAAGGATTTGGAACCCACGGAAGTGCCACTGGATGCTAACTTTGGATTTCGACGAACCGACGCGACTGGACGAGGCGGGACGAACGGAGAAAAGGCAATCGAACAAAGAACTATTCTCACATCCAAATTCTGGTTGCTTGGTGTAAGCTTCAGGGGAAGAAGAAGAAAAAAAAAACAAGAAACAAAGGAAAGGGAACCCGTTATCAACAACCACCGTAAGGTAAGCAGAATTATTTACTCCCTTTTTGTCTGGTCAAAAAAAGAAAGAAAAAGAGAAATAGAGACAACTTAAACGGTCTGAATGAGTACTTAAAAACAAAACAAGGAGAAGACTGAAAAAGCACTGTTTGACAAGAAGAAGGGATGATGATGGAAAAACATTTTTGAGAAAAACAAAAAGAAACATCTTTGAAACATTTATTTTCTTGTTTTGTTGAAAAAATAAGATGATGATGAAAAAAAATATTTTTGGGAAAAAACAGAAAGAAGCGTTTTAGGAACATTTATTTCCTTTGTTGTTGTTGTTTTGGTTAAAAGAAAAAAAAAGAAAAGAAAGGAAGATGGAATATGATAATGAGAAAAAGGTGTGTACAAAAAAAGAAATGGAAAAAGTAATAGGAAGGGAGAGAGCAAGAAACAACTGTGCGCGTACAAAAAAATGAATTGGAAAAAAAAAAATGTGTGACTATTTTATTTTTTGAGATAAAAAGTACGAACTTTGAAAAGAAAATTAAAGAAAAGGAGAGATAGAAACAACGCAAACGGTGCAGAAAAAAAAAGAGAATGAAAAAAAAAAGGACGGTTTGAAAAAAAAAGTGGGTAAAAGAATAGTATGTGTTATTACATAAAAAAAAAAAAAAGCATTATTTGGAAAAAAAAAATGACAGAGAGAAAAACTAAGTGAGTGTTTCCAACAACGACAAAAAAAAATGTTTTGAAAAAAAAATGAGAAGATGTGTACAAAAAAAAAAACAAAAAAAAAGGAAAAAAAAGCATTATTTGGAAAAAAAAAATGACAGAGAGAAAAACTAAGTGAGTGTTTCCAACAACGACAAAAAAAAATGTTTTGAAAAAAAATGAGAAGATGTGTACAAAAAAAAAAAAACAAAAAAAAAGGAAAAAAAAAGAAAAAAAATAATAGGAAGAGAGACAGCAAGAAACAACTGCGCGCGTACAAAAAAAAAAAAAAAAAATCAATTGGAAAAAAAAAGAATGTGTGACTATTTTTTTTTTTTTTTTTAATCATATCACCCTAAGCAAGGCGATAACGCCACTGATGCGCAGGGGGCTACGTAAGGGTAAAAAGAATGGAAAAGAGAAAGCCGGAAACCGCATCCTAAATAGGAAACAAGGGATGAGCCTCTTCACCTGTTCAATAGATGTGGGTGGGGTGTGAACCGGGCGATAGTTTAGTCTATCTACTCCAATTGGAAAAAAAAATATAAAAGAGTGAAAAGACTTGAAATAAATCATTTCTTTTTAAAAAAAAACTGGGGTGGCCTAATAATTATGGCCGGTAGTGCATATCATTTATTATTAAAAAAAAAAAAAAAAAAAAAAAAAAAAGGAAGAAAAAAAGAGAGAGAGTATTATTGTACTTATGTTTTTGTACTTTAATAATTTCAAGTCTTTTTTGGTGTCTTTATCTTGATTCTCCTTCAACTAAGAAAAATACTCTTTATATTATAATAAAGTAATACCTAACTAGGTACCTACGTGTGTCACGCATTTGCTGTAATGATTGAAATTAAATGTATTTTGTAAATGCATTATATTTCTGGGGAAACTCATTGTAATCAAAGAAAGAAGACAACAAACAGTGGCAGCAAGAGAACAGCAGAAAAGACGAGAATGATTACGAGCAGAAGAGAGACAAGCAATCCATAAACATAATAGAGAACGAATGCAATCAAGGAGGAATGATATGAACGAAGAAGAGAGAAAACTTTATATTCATGATTGTTATTGCAATATTTTGTTAAAGTTCTTAAGTTCAAATATGTAACGACGCAATAGGGGAATTTCTATATTTTGTTGTCATAGAATTTGTTATGCGATTATTGAATCATTAAACTGAAGAATTAAGATTCATCAAAATATTAAAATAAGAAAACCATAAAATATTCACAGGTTAAAACTAGGAAATTAATATTTAATAAAGTAAATATGCAAACAATAGGGATATCACCAATGTTCTGACTGTCAGGCTCACTGTCTTCGGGCAGAGAGAGAGAGAGAGAGAGAGAGATAAGGCAGTCCACTCTCCTCTTTGGTATTTACCTAAACATACTCACAAGGTAAGGATGTGGCACAAGGCCAATTTTACCATGGGGCATTCCATGCAGTCAAAAATTACCCATGGCTATTGTCTATTTACCTCAGAAGATACTGCTATATTTATTTTTGTTATAATACAAAAAGAAAAAAAGAAAAAAAGTGGAACAAGGTCAAAAATGGGGAAAGGCTAGTCTTCATTTGTCTTATATTCAATCACTTAGCTAACCACATTCACTGACCCAAGCAAACTATACAATATTTTTGGCACCAAAACATCACATTCTTACTACAAACACCAGAATACCTCAAAGACTCTATGGAATTCTAACTAGTCCCATATGTACAATTTTGCGATAAAAAGGTATGAATTTTGAAAAGAAAAAGAGAGATCAACGCAAACGGCGTGAAAAAAAAGAGAAGAATGAAAAAGAACTGTTTGAAAAAAAAAGGTGAGTAAAAGAATAGTGTGTGTACGTTAAAAAAAAAAAAAAATGAGAGAGAGAAAAACTAAGTGAGTGTGTACAACAAGGACAAAAATATGTTTTGGAAGAAAAAGGAAAAAAGGATGATGGTGTGAAAAAAAATATTTTTTGAGAAAAACAGAAACATTTTAAAGACATTTAATTACGTTTTTTTTTGTTGTTTTGTTTAAAAGAAAAAAAAAAGAGAAAGAATGGAAAATGAACTATGTCTGGAGAACTTTAAATAGTTAAAAAAAAAAAAAAAAAAAAAAAGAGAGACTGATAATGAGGAGCAGTTACATCGCTCCTATAGAGTTATGACTATTTTGTCACCTTGTGTTAATTAATTTTTTTTTAATTTCTTTTCTTCTTTAGGAGAGAGGGTGGAAACACCCCTCTCTTGAATTTATTCTGTAAACTATGCTTCATTCATTTTTCGGGCGCCATTGACCCCATTGGGAGGGGACGTCCTCAGCAAACTTCCATCATGATAAGGTTTCATTGGGGAGGGATGCAGGAAAGGCTCAGAGACTTATGGCTGGAAAATGGTAACAGATGAGTAAACGAAGAGCGGAGTCTCTCAGGAATAGAAGGGAGCAAGTAAAGCGGAAAGCAAAACACGAAGTTGAACAAAGGTGTTCGTTAATGAAGAATTGTCCCTCATACGTAGCGATAAACCAACTGCGTGGATTCATTGATGCCACCGGCTACGAAGACAAAAAATTGAGGAATTGGTTGTTGAAATAAGAAAAATGTGTTGAGGAAATACAAAGAAATGGTAGGGATTAATAAGAAATTTCATGATTGATGTTTGTGGAGAGGAGGAGAATATCCCTGGGGGATCAAAATAATTTTTGGTGGTCATGGCGTGCCGACATAATGAAGCATCGTGTCATGTTTTTTTTGTTTTGTTTATTGTAATTTATTGACATAAATGACAAGATCCGTTGGGGGAGGTAATGTGACACGATAACTAGATATATATGTATTTTGTTATAATGGATTAGAGTAGAAAATGGATTAAAATAGAAAATAGATTAAAATGGAAAATGGATTGGAGTAGAAGATAGTTTAGAAAACATATCTAACAAAAGCGAGTACGTTTTCGATGACCCGGTCAAAGGCTGTCCTCACTGTATCTTGACCTCACATTAAGCCTTTTTCCGGCGGAAGCCTTATTAAGATAAACAAAAAAAAGATAACTGAAATTTCAGACTTACAGTCGCCGGTGTTTGTCACCGGTGGTCTAACCCGGTCAAAGGCTGACCTTACTGTATCTTGACCTCACATTAAGCCTTTTCCGGCGGAAGCCTTATTAAGATAAACAAAAAAAAAAAGATAACTGAAAATTCAGACTTACAGTCGCCGGTGTTTGTCACCGGTGGTCTAGAGCATTTCCGGATTTCCTTGTTCCGGTCGATTTTAGATAAATTCAGGTGTTTTTTCCGAGTTGAGCAGTTAAGTTAAAGACGAGGGAAGTGAAGGGAGTCAGCCGGGTGCGAGCTTGAAGTAAGGGTCTCCGTTCGTCTTGGTTCGTTCAGTTTGGGTTTGTTGATCTCCATTAATTAGAGTTAGAGCTGTATGTCACATTCGCCTGCCCCAGCAGACAAGGCCAGCTCTAAACGAATAAAGCCTTCTTTTCCACTCATCCAAATCTTGGAAGTTCGTTCCTTACAGTCAATCTTGTACCCCCAGCTGTCTGGCCGACATTTTCTACAAAAATCCGGCAACATCACAGCGTGGAGAACGGCCGCCGGAGGAAATTGTTAGGACGGACGTTTGGGGTATTACACTAGGAACACCAGGAAAAACATTTTTGAAATCATTGACCAAAGTATGAATTTCTTTTATTTTCTCATTTGATAAATGTTTGGATTTTACATTTAAATTAGATAGGATTTCCGAGTTTTTTTAAATTGCTACTCTCACCCATGTCCTTCTCCCTAATAACTGTATCTTCATTATTGTCTAAATCATCTTCAAATTGATTTATATTATCAATGTTTATTAAGGTTGAAACTGGTTTAATAAGTTTCATAATTTCTGTCGATATAACCTTTTTAACATATTAATGTGTCAAATTCTTTTCTTTTTCCTTCGATCTGTGGTGTGGATGATATAATTTACATCATTAATTTTCCTTTCTTTCTCATAAGGACCAAAACATTTTGCTTGTAGAGGATGATTAGGAAGTGGTAAAAATACTCAAACTTTGTCACCATTTCAAATTTACGATTTTTACTATTTTTATCGTATCTTCATTTTAACTTAGGAATCTTAAAAATTTTTAACTGTATTTTCAAAAACCAATTGAAAAGGACTAAACCTAAGAGTGTCTTGAACAGCTTTTCTAGCTGCAAAAAATAATAAAAAAACAAAAAAACAAAAACAAAAAACAAAATGAACACCTTCGTCCCAATCTTTTTTATATTGATGATAATATTTTCTGATCTGTTTGACGAAAACTCTCAAGAGCCCCCTGTGATTCGGGGGTGATAAACACTGGATTTGTATTGCTTAATAGCAATTTCACTCATTACTTGTTGAAATAAACGAGACATAAAATTCAAACCTTGGTCTGACTGAATGGCTAGAAGGAATCCTGACTAAACAGAAAAAATTAGTTAAAGCCTGAACAATAGTCCTAGCCTTAATATTTCTTAGAGGGATAGCCTCAGAAAATCGAGTTGACGTACACATAATTGTCAATAGATATTGGTTTCCTATTTTTGTTTTTGGAAGAGGGCCAACACAATAAACTAGTACTCTACTGAAAAGTTCTTCAAATGCTGGAATAAGTTTCAGAGGGGCGGACGGAATCTTTTGTTTGGGTTTTCCCACGATATGACATGTGTGGCAGGAGTTACAGAAATTGACTACATCCTGTCTAACTTTCGGCTAGTAAAAATGATTTAATATTTTTTTACACGTCTTATTTATTCCTAAATGTCCTGACTTTGGAGTATCATGAGCTATATTTAGTATTTCTTGTCTGTATATTTTCTGGACCACTATTTGTTTTATTATCTTCCACTCCTCATTTAGACTGGCATCCACTGGGCGCCATTTCCTCATTAAAATGGCATCGCTCATATAAAGACATTCACTAACTTTTCTTGCTTCTTCTAAAGGGAGTAGTTTATTTTTTTTAAAAGACAAATTTCAGGATCTTTTCTTGTTCAATAAAAGTTGATTTTTATTTAGATCGTCTTTCATTTTTTTCTGTGCTAGTTCTTTTTTATTTGTCGGGGGGGGGGGGTGTTTATTTAATTTTTTATCCGAATTATTGGTTTGTTCTAAAAGATGAGATATAAAGGTTTCATTCAATTATAACCAATTAGCTGGTGTTACTGAATCTTCCTTTTCTGAAATTCGCTTCTTTACTTTCGCCCTAGTAATAACACAATCAGTGTATAATTCACTCTTTTTTCGACCTCGAATTCATCGCTTATTTCTATTTTATCACAGACGACTGGTTCTGCTATTACCCTGTCACCTGCTAAGTCGTTACTTAACAATAAGGAGACCCCTTGAACTAGTAGAATTAGACGTACACCGACTACACCCAGACTATTTACCAATTCCGATTTTATATAAATTTTGTGAAGGGGAACCTTAATGACACCCAATTTAACGCCTTGCAATAAAATAAAATCGCCAGTGAAGTTTGATTCCGATAGCTATAGTATGCCTTTTAATAATAAGTTTTGAGACGCACCGGTTTCTCACAAGACTTGGACAGGCCTATCTTTGTTTTGTAAGTGTCTTCGATGTAAACAGAACCCTGGCATAAAAATGTTTTATAATTTCCCATACATGAGTTTATTTTTCTTTAACACATAGTTTAGAGAATGAAGAATGATGAAAAAGTTAGTATGTACAGCCAATGCATGAGGTTCAAGGGAGTTCTTTTCTTCCCGTTTTCTTTTTAGGATTTGGCAGTCGGATGTTATGTGATTATCCTTCTTACAATAGGCACAGGAAATTTTTGATTTTGTCCGAACAGAATTTTTAGGTGTTGGTAAAATTCGCCATAATTTATGGATAAAGCGCAGGGGTCAGTTTATGTATTGATTATAATAGAGAATCAATCTCCCGAATGTATATTATATAGGAACAACAGTCCATGATGGTCCCAAAGTCAGGGATCAGTTTATCTATTGATTATAATAGAGAATCAATCTCCCGAATGTATATTATATAGGAACAACAGTCCATGATGGTCCCAAAGTCAGGGATCAGTTTATCTATTGATTATAATAGAGAATCAATCTCCCGAATGTATATTATATAGGAACAACAGTCCATGATGGTCTCAAATTTAGGGATTGAAGGTAATTTTGAAAACGTTCCTGGATATAGAGTATCCTCTCCCCACGTAATCTGTTCAATGAAACAACGTCAAAGATTATCACCCCAGAATCAGACACTCGCCAGAATCGGATTCCATCTCCAATACTCGGGAAAATATGGCCGCTTTTTATACACGCCGCATTGAATATTTTGAGCTTCCTGATTGGTTAAGCCTTCAATTGGTGAACTATAAAATGGGTTGGCTCCTGGGGGTCTGAACAGTATAGATGTAAACAAAAAGTCCAACATTAGGTGTATCTCTTTTTTTTGTGTGTATCATTTCTACAAGATATATTGTGAGGGTGAGATTTTCACAGTGTTTGTGTATTTGTGTGAAAGCCTGAATGGTTTTCGGTTATTTTAATTTTTTCAAAACTCTTTTTGTGAGTTAGACTATAGGCATCTATTATTACTGCGGCCTCATTAATCGTTTCTACAGTCTTATCATCGAGATGTATTTGAATCTCCTGTGAAACGCATTGTTTAAATTCTTCAATTAGAATAAGTTGGCGTAACTTTTTATAATCATTATTTTTTTCACCCTAATCCATCTATCAAAGAGATCTTATTTTTCTCTAGCGAACTCAACGTATGTTTGCTGTTCAAATTTCATATAATTCCTGAATTTTTGTCTATATGCCTCCGGTACTAATTCATATGCGTTTAATATGGCATTTTTAAAATTTTTTTCATAATCTGTGGCCTCTTCAATACTAAGGGCCGAGTATATATCATCAACTCTGCCGACCAAAACTGTCTGTAAAAGTGTTGACCAGATTTCGGAAGGCCATCCTAAATTTATTGCTATTTTTCTACTGTTTCTCATAAAACTTAGGTACTAATTTGATATATTTTCCTGCATCAAATGTTACACTTAAGGAAGAAATCTCGGAGTTTTTACTTCTATTTTCATGTTGCAATTTTAATTTTTCTAACTCTATTTCAGCTTGGATTTTTCTTTATGTGCGTTGTGGTACAGTGGATATCGGCTCGGAACGAGAAACCGGGGAGCCGAGTTCGAATTTCCGTTGAATCCATTGTATTCACTTACGCGCAAATACCCTTAGGAAAGGTATTAATCCGTCTCTTCCTTCCAGTTATGGGTTAAATAACAGGACAGATTGGGTTCTATAGCCTTGGTCGGCAACCAGTCTACCGCAGAAAGCAATGGCAACCTCCTGCGGGATAATGTTCTGCCCAGTCAGTCATGTCTCTTTCGAGACATGATCGCCCAAGCGTGTATCACGTATGGCACTTTAACTGACTGAATCTCTAATTTCTTTATTTTTAATTGAATATGTAAAGTACTTTGGCCGTTTTTTCGTCTATATTTTTATCTGTTATTTTCTTTAGCTACAATACTTTTTATTTCTGCTTTTTTGATTGACGGGTTTTTACTTAACCTGAAATTATTTGTAATAACTTCCAATTTTGTAAAACTTCGAATGATTCGCTAAGTTCGGCTAAACTTTAAAAAATTTCCGCGGAAAAAGCATGTTTTTGTTTTTGTTTTTATATTTTACAAAAGATACGTAAATGTAGTTACTTTCTTTTCGCGAATTACGTATATTCAGGTTTTTTGTTTTTTTTTTGTTTTTGTTTTTACGATATTATCGAGTTAGACTAATTTTTGTTATTTATTTATTGATTTTATTTTATCGAGATAGACGAGCTCCTAATTTTTGTTATTTATTTATTATTTATTTTTTATATTATCGAGATGGATGTGTTCTTAATTTTTGTTATGATAATATAGATTCGGACAAGCCCCCGATTTTGTTACGTGTTAAAAGTTGTAATAAAAGGAAAAAGTGATTGACGAAAACACAGAGATAAATCACAGACATATATTTAATTTACAAAAACACAAAATCAAATATTTACAAATACACAATTTTTTACATTCAAATAAACAAAAAAAACAGAGTTTACTATTGGCAGAGTTACAGGTAAGTGTTACGAAAAGGAAGGAAGGTGTCAAGTATCTTTACCCAGTTAAGCTAGCGAAGTAGTTTAAGTGCTATATATTTTGGAAATCCTGAAATGTGTATATAAAGAATAATTGTTGTTTGAAAGAGTCAAAAAATTCTATTTACCCATTTAGTTCCATGAGGTTCTCTTTCAGGTTTTAGTTGGACGGCAACTTTTAGTAGAGATACTTTCGGCTGGATATACAAATCCTGAATCGGACTGAAGTTGATAATGTCAGCAAATCTCTTTAATAACTAACAACTCTCTTCCCAAAACCTATTTTTATAGGAGCTAACACCTAATTTGCATAGTGAATTTAAATATTTTCGATGTCTCCATAACACTGCTAATTCGTCTCTACGGTTCAATAGTTCGCCATTGTTGAGGTACTTCGTTAAAATTTAATTAACTAAAAAATACCTCATTCACATAAAATAACCCCCTCCAAAAAGGTAATTTATACCCATGTTTAATCTTCAAAATAAAATAAAAAAACGAACATCGTATAAATAAAAGAAAATAAACTCACACAACATTAAGAGCAACTTTATTCTATCCACTCATAGATAGTAGTAAAATAAAAAGTATCCTTTCTTAAAAAAACCTTACATCCCAATATAAGAATTACCCAGACAAAACTAAAAAGTGACCTGTCCCAAACTAAGCTACTCCGCACCCTTCTCCCAACCCAAGGCTGTATCACTATGGCTACAAACTGCCGGCTACATCGTACTAAACTCCCACCACATTCACGTACATATCATATTATCAAAAATAAATCGTTTTCACCATTTATTTTTCATTTCAACTTATCACCAGATGAGGAGCAAACGTAGCTCTGAAACGCAAAAATTTTTGTATTGTGATACTATGCTTTTATAAACCGTTGTAACGACCATTACAAAATATATATGTATATATATATATATATGTAAATATTTATTTATTTTACGTACATACCCAAATTTTCTAAAACGTTTTCTTCTATGTACCTTATCCCTTGAGAAGGTTGGTAATCGTGTCTCTCTACAGTTCATTGTGCTTTTTATAACGGCTAAGTTGTTACTTCAACATGATGAAATAAATTACGAAATATTAACCCTCTAGGGCCATTCGTATCATATTTGATACAGTATGAAAACAAGCCTTGAAAGAAATATTTGCCTGAAAAATTTTTTAAGAGGAATATTTTATAAATTTCAAATGAAAGCAGTACTGACTGCTCAGTCAATGAATACCAAATGTTTCCTTATAGGGAAATACCAAATGTTTCCTTATAGGGAAATACTGTATCAAATATGATACGAATGGCCCTAGAGGGTTAATAAAATATCATTTTTATCCTCAAAATCTTTACGTCATTATTAAGTGGAGGTCCAAATTTTTTTGGTTATCATACTGTTCGAACAATCCTTTTTAGAACCTTCCAAACTTTGGTTAAATATCTTGTTTTACTTCCGTCTGCGGAGGAAATTTTATTATGGAAATTTTAAGCACATTTTTAAGTTTAAGAAAGTTGATTTAGACATTCTTGAAAAAATCAAATAATTTGAGGATTTTTTATTCTAGAAAAATTTTTTATTTAAAAAATCTGTGTAAAAGGAATATATTTTAAATTTTTTATACTGTTGCACTTCGCAATTATTCAATTATGTGAAATTTCGAGAAATTCACTATTGTAGAGTTTAAAGCCTAAATTAATTATAAGGCTATGTCTATGGAGAATTATCAGAAATGTACAACGCTAACTATAGTAGTTTTAACTTTCATTGCTAATTTCATCCCATTTTCCAAACAGTTGTCTTCTTGTGCATGACTATAATATCATAGTACCTAAAATTCAACTAAATACTAGATTGCCTTTAATATTTTCATAAATTGTTAAAATATTATGTTACTCAAGAAATTATATATTATTCACGTTGAAATCGTCAAGTAATTGTTACAGTAATGTACTCTTTACTTAAATTTATCAAGCATTAATTCAACAATAAGTGAGTTAACACATTAGAAAATCATTTACATCCACTAAAAGAAATTTTTTTCTTTGATATTTTAAATTGAAATTCAATAAAATATTAATATGTTATAAAAATTTAATTTTTTAAGATGACTGTTAAAAATATATTAAAAATTCAACTAAATATTAAATTACTTCAAATATTTCTATAAATTGTTAAAATATTATGTTTATTAAAAAATTATATAAAAAAATAATCACGTTGAAATTGTCAAGTAATTTTTCCAGGTACGTACCCATGTGGTGCAGTAGGCATCGACTCGGAAAGACAACACGAGGAGCTGAGTTCGAATTCCAGTAGAATTCATGGCATTCGTTTTACCAGTGGAAAAGATATTAATGCGTCTCTTCCCTCCAGTTATGAGTTAAATAATAGAAAATTTGGTTCTATAGCCTTGGCTGTCAACCACTCTACCGCAACCTACTGCAAGATAATCTTCTGCCCAGTTAATCACGTCTCTTTCGAGGCATGATCACCCAAAGCGTGTATGACGTGTGGCACTTAACTGACTGACCGTTTATTTAAATTTGCCAGACATTAATTCAGCAATAAATATTCATAAAAACATTTACAGGCATGAACATTTTCTCTTTGTTATTTAAATTGAAATTCAATAAAATATTAATATGTCTTAAGAATTTAATTTTTGAAGATTACTGAGTATTCAAAAATATATTAAAATGCATTCCCTTTGAATTTGACATTTAATTTTACTACAAGTATTTTCGCATTGCAAACATCAGGTTATCGATAAATGTATCAATATCACATAAAAACACCCAATTCTACTCTTCTTGTATATAAATACTTGTTATAAAATCTAGGCGTTGATAAAGTCCGCCAGAAGACGAAACGCTTCTTTTAAGATAAGTATTTCTTTTGTCGTTATTCATTAGATATATAGAAATCAAAATGGTGACAGAAATGTGTATTGCGAGCAAGAATTTCTTCCACTCTGTTTAGTCAGATTCACAAAATAATCTGATCAAAATTGATGAAAATCAGCTATTAGTAAATACAATAGGACAAATTGTTACATTAGTGTTTTGCATTTAAACATTTATTACTTCAGGTATATTATTCAGAATTGCACAAATTTAATACGTTGACATGACCATTGAATAAAAAAGGATTATCACTCCGTGCTTTTTCGGAAACAACATGCATTCAATATCAACAGAAAGCTTTTCTACTTCTTCTTCTTCTATGTGCCCTGTCCCTTCAGGACGTAGGTGATCATGGCTCTCCACGTCTCCCTATCCCTTGTGGCTCTTAGTATGTTTGCTCCTGTTGCTCCTGGCAACCTCCGTTCCGTCATCCACCTGACCAGTCCCTGCAAATATGTTATCCGCTGCCTTCCTCTGTCTCTCCTTCCTTCTATCTGTCCTGTCAGTATCAGGTTCTCCAGGCTCTCCTTCCTCATTGCATGTCCCAGGAACTTCAGTTGTCTCTTCCTGATGCTCAGCATCAATTTCCTTTTTGTTGCCATTCTTTCTAACACCTCGTCGTTGCTTGTATGTTCAGTCCACGATATCCGTAGTATCCTTCTGTAGAACCACATTTCGGCAGCTTCCAGTTTTGTCTTCATTTTCGATGATATTGTCCAGCATTCACAACCGTATTGAAGAACTGACATCACGTAGCAGTCTAGCACTCTTTTCTTAGTTTCTATTGAGATTTTCCTGTGCGTTAGTATTTTGCTTGTCTTCTGGAACGCGTCCTTTGCCATGCCAATTCGTCTTCGGATCTCCGTGTCGCACTTTCCATCTCCTGTTAGAACACTTCCTAGGTACTTAAATTCTTGTACTTTTTGATTCTGTTATCCTCCACCTGTATTTGGCATTTTGGGTTGTATCTTTTGCTGATGACCATGCACTCAGTTTTCTTAAAGTTTATTTGTAGTCCCTTCTTGTCACTCTCCACAGCTACTTTCTGTATGAGGTCTTGTAGTTTCATTTCCGTGTCCGCAATCAGCACTGTATCGTCCGCATATCTTATGTTGTTCAGGTTGTGGCCTCCAATAACAAATCCTGGCGTGTCATCTAGGGTCCTCAAAATATTCTCGCTGTATAGGTTGAACAAATCCGGTGAAAAGACACATCCTTGTCTTTCGCCTTTTTCTATCTTTGTGTATCTACTGAGGTCGTTACCTGTCCGTATGCAGGCCGTTTGCTGCCAGTAGAGATTCTTGATTATTCTTATGTCTTTGCCGAAAATGTCGAGATTGCCCAGCATCTCCATCAATTCTTTGTGTCGTATTTTGTCGAATGCCTTCGCGTAATCAATGAAGCACAGGTACAAGTCTTTCTTCATTTGCAATGCCCTTTCAGAGAGCATCCTAATCATGAATATGGCGTTCTTTGTTCCAGTGTCCTTGACGAACCCGCACTGTTCCTGCCCTATCTATGGCCTGATTCTGCTTCTCGCTCTATTCATTCTCGGTTGTTCTCTCTTGTCGCAAAAGAGATCCTTTATGTATTCTTCCCATCGCTGGAGTATTTCCTCTTTCTCTAATATGATTGTCCTTTCCTTGGATTTTATGCATCCTGTTGAGGAGCAGGTTTTTTGTCCTGTCAGTTCTCTTATCTCTTTATGCATCTCTGCTTTGTTGTTCCTGCTCAGTCTCTCTACTTCTGCACATTTGTTGTTGAGCCGTTCCTCTTTGGCTTGTCTGCATTTCTTCCTTATCTCCCTGTGAAGTTTTTTGTACTCTGCTCCGTGTCTTGGCGTTATTTTTGTCTCCTTTGCATCATGTGGAGGATCTCTTCGGTCATCCACTCGTTTTTTATTCTGCGTCTGATTTCCTTTGGGGCTATGTTGTTCACTGAGGTCACCATCGCTTCTTTTAGTGACTCCCATTTTGAGTATCTTTTTCCAATTTGTTCTTCATATTTCTTCCTCATGCTGTTATTATATTCTTTCTGCAGGGTGAGATCGTCCTCTAGCGTGTCGTATTGCAGCCTTGGTGATATGCTGGGCTTCTTCAGTCTTCGGAGTTTCACTTTTAGTTTGCAGATGACTGGGACGTGGTCACTTCCGCAGTCAGCACCTGGGTATGTTTTGCATTGGACTACTGCGTTCCTGAATCTCTTGTTTATAGTTATATAATCTATTTGGTTCTTCGTGTCGCCTCCTGGACTTCTCCATGTCCATAAACGTCGTGGGTGTTCTTGGAATCAGGTGTTAGTAATGACCTGGTTATTGGCTGAGCACCATTGGATCCATTTTTCTCTTCTTTCGTTGCGCTCTCCTAGTCCGAAGTTGCCGTTCGTGTCTCCTTCTCTATCTTTACCTACCTTTGCATTTAAGTCCCCCATTATTATCCTAACTTCTTGGCTTTTGTACTGAGCCTTAGCACTGTCCAGTATTGAATAGAAAGATTCTATTTCGTCCTTCGAGCTTTGAGTTGTTGGCGCATAAACTACTATAATAGCTATATTGAGGGGCCTTCCCCACAGTTTAACCAAGAGGACTTTCTCTGACAGTTGCCAGTAGCCAAGTTCACATCTCTTCACTTGTTTGTTTAGTCTTAAAGCGACCCCTTTTTCGTGTTTTTTACCTCCTGCATATATTATCCTGTGGGTGTCGCTACTGAAATCTCCGTTATTAGGCCATCTTGTTTCACATATGCCTAGGATGCTGATATTCAGTCTGTTCATCTCCTGTTTGACATTCTCTAGTTGTCTACAGTTCAGTGTCCTGACGTTCCATGTTCCTAGAGTGAGTTTGTCTTTGATACGCACAGTTGCAGGGTAACGGTCCAGAGACACCTGTTGCTCATGTCGTTCTTTCCCGGGCGAGGAACAAATTTTGGAGTAAAATGTCCCCTTTTCGTCGTTGGTGCTAACAGTCGCCGGATGACGGTCAGGTGGCACCTGTTGCCCATGCCGGTCCTTACCGAGCGAGGAGTTGCTTCCTTGGGAAGCAACCCCCTTCACGCTGTTGGCTTTGCAAACTTTTCTACTAGATTTATCATTATCAAAAGCATCAATATAGTGTTTACTAGCATCATAGCTCGGCGTTGCCCGTGCAACTCAGAACATTTTAGTAGTAGGAGAAAAAATCAATTTTCTTTTGTTTTGCGTAAACATGATTTGATGTTTTGTGTGACGTTGTAAACAACATTGCGTTTGTTTTTGTTTCAAAATTAAGAAGGAAAATATTTACATTTTTTGTTGACTAAATGAATTTAACATGAAAATAAAAATTATTTATTTTGTCTTACTGAAATTAGAAATATAAAAACTATTACGCTCTCAGTTCAGAAATTTTCGAAGAATATTTATAAATGTAAATATTTAATTTTAGAGGAAACAGACACATTAACGCCACACGAATTACAGACAATTTTTTTTACTTTTTTTTTTTACATATTTTGCTTTTGTTTGAAAAAAACACTTTTTAAAAAAATATTTCTTTTTTTTTTTCAAAATAACGGGGAAAAATATTCATATGTTTTTGTTGAGCAAATGAATTTTTAAACGTCGGAATAAAAATTAAATATAAAGGCTTATTTTTTTTTTAATAAAAAATATTTTAGTCTCGTTTGACAATTGTGATTTGATTTCTGTGACATAATTCAGCAACCATCTTAGATCTTAGATGTTTTACAGAGCAGATGTAAACAATCGACTTCATTGGCCAAAAAGTGTCAAAGGGAAAATTGCTGATCTTAAGCTCTAAAAGTATGTGTCGACCTGGCTTCCCTGTCGATATGTGTCGCTAGAAAGTTTGAATGGCGTAGCTTCAAAAATGTAGGCGTGCAACTCACAGTTTGCATTTTATAAGAATAGAATTTTCTGAAGCTCGAGGCAATTTTTGATCTGTGTGTGTGTGTGTGTGTGTGTGTGTGTTAGGGTGGGCATTCCTCAAGAGAATCTGGATAACTTGGTCTACTTCGTTTCACCCGGAACCTATGCGACAAGTTGTTTAATGTATTACTTTCAAGGACGCTATTGGTTTGCTGAAGTCGCGCTACGTCAAAATTACTAACGAGGTTTTCGCACGTCACTGCCTTCCATCTTGACGTCAGTAGTTTGGCTTGACACACAGTAGCTTCATTTCGAAAGTTTTCTAGCTTTTTCGGTGCTATGTCTTTTGTTGAGGTGGAAACTCAGTGAATCACTGTGGTTCTTCGTCATTGGAGGCATTCATTGTCAGGAACACATTCTTTAGTGAAAACCAACCAACGGTCCCTGAGTTACATGTTCGATAAAAGGACTACAAAATATTACGCTAGAGAATGGAGTTGCCGTGTTATAATTTTGATATACGATATCTACCAGATCTGGAGAACATTTTTATAAGATTATTCTCTAGCACTTATTGTGGAGCAATGCGTTATGTACGACAATCTCTAGTAAATCTCCATCAAGTGATGTGGCACCCTGGAGATAGATGCTTGCGTCATTTTATGCCCAATTCAATGGCGAATGTGCGATAATTAATTCAGTCCTGTAGAGTATGTGTGGAGTGCAAGGTAATCATCATATACATGCTACTCAGCCTTTTGAATGAGTGAATATGGAATTTAAGATACTCAAACAGGAATAGCCATTTTCTTAGCATTATAGATGCATAAACAGGGTTCCCTTTTGCGTTCCCCCTGTGCAGATATGACTGATTCTACTATTATTATTATTTATCTCTCTCGGTTGTTCTTTATCTTTGGCCTGCCTACCTCCGTATGGATAAGGAGCCATATTTTATGTGCAATAAATTTGGAATTTCTATAATCTTTAATATGTGGTGCGGTTCAAGTATCATGGCTCTGAAATCACGTGACCAGCATTGTTAAATATTATTATGTCCTCATCTTTGCTGTCAATTCTATGACGTTTCAGCCTTCTTCACCTAGGAATTTAGAACAAAACCCTTTATAACGATCACTGGGGTATATAATTTTTTTCTCATTCCTTTTGCGAAGCCGCTTCTGGTAGTTATCTCCCTAAATTAATTGTTCATTACTGTAGCCTGGTATTGAACTCAGAACATTTTGGGTCAAGTAACGGGAATTACCCATCGTCTATATCCACTTGGTTATGTATCCTTGAGGACAACAGCAAGTATATTTCTGGGACTTAAAAAATTAATGTTTAAAAAACATTTGTTTTACCAGAGTTCATACTGCAATTTTTTTACGTTTATGATTTTCTTTAGACATCCGTATTATTGGTTCCCATATTGTATTCATTTCTATACTTGATCGGATTGGGAGATTTTTGTAGCTTATGTTTATGAAATCCTGTACCTGCAGTCCTGAGTCGTCATGTTCGAATGAGAAAGACGGATACTAATGAGTTTAGGAATTTGGGGTACTGTAAGATTTTGTTTGTGGGATTAAGGATAGATTTTGTTCATCTCAATGAGAACGTTTTGTAGAATGGTAAATGGTCTATTTCACTGTCATTCTTTCACAAAACGTTTAAAAATATGAAATGCTGTCAATTTAATTGAAATATATTTGTGAAACATTTACATTTAATTAAAAAATGTTTTTATCAACAAATAATTGAAAATTGAAAACTTTTAATCGGTTAATTTAAACAAACATTTAAAAATTAAGTTTTTGGTTGTTCATAAAGATAAGTTAATATTAATATAAACAGAAACTACAGAAAAAATAAGTCACAACGACAGTTTAATATTCAGCCGTTTTGCGGATTACTTTGAAATTGTTCAATAAAATACTTTCCCGCAAAATGTTGAAATTGTTAAAAAGACAATCGAATAAAAGAGAAAATTAGAGAATTAAATATACAATAAAAACAACTGGCAAAATTATAAGGAAGGTGTTTTTATTTTAGTTTTGATACAATCATTATAAAAATATAAAAATTTCCAAACCGATAACAGTTGATAAATGTACATATATCATGATATATCAGTATAAATATACTCTCTCTATATATATGTATGCTGTATAAGTATAATGTATTTCTGCGTGCATGTGTGTGTTGAAGAGTGTGGCGTGATGTTGATTACCTTTTCTTCACGGATATTTATTTAACAATATGTATGAAGGTGATATCTTTTTAAAATATGAGATAATTGACTGACCGTATAACGGCCAACGAATCGTTTCATATTGAAACATATATTAGAACAAATGAGATGTGAAAAGAAAACAATGATAGAATAAAGATTAAAATGTCTGTGAGAATATATTTTGCAAATGACCATATAATAGTCAACTAAGATTTTTTCATATTGAAATGAAATTATATAAAACATCTGTCTTTACTGACAGGTGAACAAAGTATTTTGAAATGTCTATCATTTTTAGATATCATATTCAGTGTTGGAAGGAATTCTTGATGAATTTATGAGCACATACACAACCTGTTTGGATGTGTTTTGTTATTGGTTCATAAACAAACAGTCCATCGACACAGACAGTCGTACGTTGAAGGAAGAACATTTCACTGTAAACAGGTTCACAGTTGTGCATTCCGTCCGATCCAATACAGTCAGGACAACGGCATACGGCCTCTGATCGAACTGATGGGAACAGTGTAGAATCTGTGATGATCTTTGTATACCAAGGACAAGTAGATCGATCCTGAGTCTCTCCGGTGGTCGGCAATGTCTTGGGACATGTTGTTTCCCCGCGATGCAAAGTCTGGTTAGAAGACGAGGAAATATATTCAGCCGGTAACATAAATTTATTTCCCATTGACGCTTGAGCCAATTTTTCATAGCGGATATTCAGGTCAGACGGAACATTACAACTGCTGGTCAGTGGTGCTCCTGAGGCAAACATCATTCCACAAAAGAAAGCAACAGATAAAAGAATTACCTGCAATGAATAGAAAAATTATTAACACATTAAACTTTAAAATAAGATTACAAACAAGTAGAAATTTAGTTTTATGACAATATAATTAAATTTTAGTAACTATATTATTGTTTACAATTAATAGTTTTTAATAATATGTATATGAATAAAATTAATTTATTTTCTCAGTGTATAATGTCTGTTTGTAACACAAGGGAATAACTTTCTGAAATGTGATCAATAAGTGTTTTTTACTTTAATAGATGGATAATGACGGCGCAAATAATATATTTGAAATTTAAAATATTTGATACATAAATTATGAAATATTTTTAAAGGCACTTAAAAACACTTTCTATTTTGGGAGTGAAAAAATTTAAAATTAGCATTTTACACGTCATAAATATCAAAGACAAAACATGAATAGCCCAAACGATATTCACATTTAAATTAAAATGAAATCATGTGAAAAAATGACATTATTAAAATATACGAATTAAAATGTCATACTTTAACTAGAATTTGTCTTCTTCATTATGAATCTACACAAAAAAAAAAAAATATAAAAAGAAGAAAAAGAAAGGTCTTTCATTTTCTTACAATATTTATACCTGATAATATATAAATTACAAATTTGAAAAACTTCTGAAATGAAGTTGTTTGTTTTGTTTGGGGAATGTTACTAATAATGTGTATTAAAATCATTGTTAAATAACATATTTCTGAATAACTATACACGGCAAAAATCATAATCAATATTGGGAAAGTCCTTTGTTTGAAAGAAATTAAAATAAGGCTATGGTCACTTGGATTTTTATCTCAGTGTTGTTTCAACTAGTTAATAAAACGAAATTAGGTTTATAAAAATGCAAAATTTAACTCAAGGGAGATAACTACATTATTTTCTAAATCATGTGAAAAGTATTCATTTCGACTTACATTGGCCATGTTGAAACTGATAGGATTGGTTCAGTAAATAATAAATGAATAAATACGTTAAGAATCAGTGGCGATTCAAGAAACGATGTTGAATGGACTGTTGAACTGGTATGAATATTGACTTGAAAAGTAGCTCAATATATATATATATATATATATATATAATATATATATATATATATATATATATATATCCTCAAGTTATGTATAGCCACGCCTTCTTTCGTTGAAGGAAAACCCGTTGCACTCTAAATGAACGACAAGATTTAGTATATTTATTCTATACCGGAAGAAGTTCACGGATTTAATGAAAGATAGTGATTTTTTATGAAGTCACTCTTTTGTCTTTTAATAGTAGGAAGCGTTTTTCTTCCGATGGAAAAATTAACTTTACTCAGATCATTTCGTCATTTCTTTGCAGCCGTAAAAATAACGTGTAGTACAAAATATTTTTATCTTGGAGTCACAAGGAAACTTTTATAATGAAGTCAATGAAAAACAAAACAAAACAAAACAAAAAACCCAAAAAGAACAAAAATTAAGGGGTAATTTATCATGACAGAATAGGGACCCAGAAACTATTATTTAACTGGAAAATTTTAGTTTTGATTGAAACTTCTGTTTGCAAAAATTTAGGTTCTTATAAATATTATTAACGTTATGTTAGTAACTTTCATTACACCCAGTGGTACAAAAGTAATTCATGTTTAAAATCAATGAGAGGATGTATAGAGGTGAATGACAAAAAAACTAAATGCATATTAGTTGGAGGCCAAATATATGCTCTCTCTGTTTGCAAAGACTGAAAGATTGAATGTAGATGGCCTCCATATATATATATATATATATATATATATATATATATACAATGCCGTGCTTAAGAACATCGCCCCCCACGCAGAACGCGCTTTGCAGCCTCCACCCACAAAATTCAACTTGCGCCTTCTCTTCAACATACTGAACTGAACCCACAATAAATGCTACTTTAAACAAAATAACATACTCTCGGAACGCATATATTCGGTGATAACGAAAAAACAGGAGAAATCGCAGAATTGGGATTTGAAGCTAACGGTTTCACAACTTTTAGCTACTTTTTGGCATTTTCTAGCTATTTTTTATAGCCATTTCAGTGCGTTTTGGCTCTCAAACTTCTACAAATTTTTCCAATGAATTTTCAAACAATTTAAACCTAAATGTTGTCCAAAATTAGACTTGAGGAGTTTATTTTAAAAATGGAGGGGGTGTCAGAAAGTGTTGGTATAGGGGGGAAAGAAAAAAAATGAATTAAATCAAAACAACATTAAAAGTAACCAAGTCATTTTGAAATGTCACGATGTAGGAGAAAGTCATTAAGTGCTAAAAGGCCCCCTACACCCCCACTAAGATGCGATAAATACAAACTTGATAACTTATAAAGAAAATGCGTGAAGTTTTTTTTATTTAAAAAAAAATTATCTCATACTTCTACAGCGGAAATAAATCCCTGATTATCTGGTTAAAATATTTTACCTCAAAGACAATTAATGCACTGCAACCTTCTGTAACAGGTTCGTTGAAATGTGATTAATTCACAAATCCATTAACAATAAGAAACAAAAACAAATGTCACGATCTAATGTATCAGCGATGGGAAAGCAGAAAAAAAGAAAGAAAAAACAGAAATGAAAACTATTCAAAACATATTTGTCGATTCAAATAAAGATAATTTCGCCCTTTATTAATGGTAAACATGTAACTAACTTAGATGTTAAATAATGAAAACACAAACACTAAACAGGTTTTTATAGGGACGTGTTAATTTATATTCTCTTGGATAATAAATAAAAGTATTTTCATGTTAATTTGAAGAGTCCGTGATGTAAAAAACAGCCTTTCGATGAAAATACATAGGCTAACTGGCAGGAATAAGCGATGGGAGGGGGTCGCTGTTGTGAGACAATTTAGGTACCTCCAATCAATTCTTAGATACCTAAATTGAAATTGAAAAATTTATAATAATTAATCTATCTTCAAGCTTTAAAATTAGGTCTATTTGAAAGCCAAGGGATTAAAATTAGTAATTCCAATAATCAAAATACACTGGTGTATTTTAAACTGGAATTATATCGATTGGAATCCGAAATTTTTCGAAAAAAAAAAACTTTAAATTTTCCGCCATTTTTTGATTTATTGACAGGTTTCGTCAACATTAGCCAACTTTCTGTTTAAAAAATATTGAAAAAAAATATATACATCAAAGACACTTTTTTAAAGTCAATTTTTTAAATTGAACCATACCTTAATCTGATTTCACACAATAGTAATTCCTTACTTTATGAAATTTAAGACAGAAACTTATCTTAAATACAGTAGTCCCTCATCAACGTAATTCGAGCTGTGATTGATTGAATATGTCAGCTACTGTTCTGTCAACACCCCAAGTATGGCGTCCGGAAGTGCCAAATTTTATGTATCTAAAACACCGGTTTCTGTTTTTTAACTGCATAGCTAACCATAACATAATATTTTCATCAATTACATAATATTTTATACAATGTTCGTTTAGCATTATAGCTGGATGATTGAATATGCTTGCTAAATAAATAAAAATTGAAATTGCTTTTAAAATAATTTTACAATTTAATAACAAAGGATGAAATTAAAATAACCCAGTAAAGTTATGAAATATTATGCTAATTATTAATATTTTTATTATGCCTTATTCATATTAATTAGTAAGATAACTAGGTAAAAATATCTAATTTAATTTTTACATAACTGTAGATGTTATAAATAAGTATCTATATTTTTTGTACATGTCATACTGTATTTATGCAATATCTTGAAGAGAAAGGAATATCGGGAATATTTTGTGGCCCTGAGTTTTCTTAATTGGCACTACAATCCTCCTCATTTTTTAGCTGCTTTTCCAGGTACAGGTATGTAGGTATCTCCCTTAATTTGATAACTAAGGGTAAAATAATTTTATAACATGTGCTTTGTACAATCATTTACAATTAAAAATAAACTTTAAAGTATTAGGTTAGCATTGAAAATGCATAATTTCATTAGTAGGATTAGGATATGAAATAAAGAAACTAAGAAATGGTTTTTTCATTCAATTGAAAAGAAAAAATGAAACCTTTTCCAAATTGCTTTAATCTTAGCCTATCCACCATAACATTGTATTACATATTTATTTCTTAGTCACATTTTGTAAACACACATTGAAAGTAAACATTTTTATCCCTAATAATTTCTTTTTTGAATCATTACCACATGCCATTGGAATGAACTGCCCAAAAAAGCAAAACAAATAAAAAAGAAGTTTTGATGTTTTTTCTAAATTCTGTCAGGTAGATAGATTCACAATTAATATTAAAAATGATTAAACTAATAAGTTAAAAATATAAAAGTTACTTTAAATATTTAAATTCTGACTAGAAATGAGTTCTTTCTTGAGCGATTCAGAGACACGCATGAAAAGAATAGCAGTAAGGACCTTCGGGGTTAATATACGGGAAAATTTTATGTAAGGGCGGACAACCCTTGAGTCACGTGACCTTTTACAGATTCATATCGTTTATGGGCACCCGTACTTACCAAAAACGGGAAATTAACATGCAAAAATAAACAGTTTTAATTAAATTACAAAAAAAAAGCTTCTCTTTTAGAGTATTTTTTTAAAATTTATCGATTAATAAATATATTTGCCACACATTAATTAAAAAACATTGTAAAAGACTTATGAAACTTTTTAAATTACTTAATAAAAAATATGAAAAATAAAAACAATTCTTGTAAAAATTCATTACTAACGGAAAAAAATTTTTTTTTCAGACGATGACATAATTTTAATTTATGTTTATAAAAGTAATTAAAAGTTTACCCAAATAAAAATTGGCATAGTTTTATTGCATTTTTGTTTTCCTAATTCAGAACTGATTTTCTAAAAGGTAGCTTGTTTTGAAGAAAAAAAGACAGTTTATTAGCTTTCCTTAATGACTCCTGAATTTAATGAAAGCTATCTATATTTTGTGACCGAGTTGCATTTTTCGACATTTCTGGAAATTAAATATTGCGGGGGAGGGGGGCAACAAATTAAAAAAAAATATTTTTACCAATATTTTTTAAAAATATTTATTTTAAAAATCATTTCCGTCATTTGTGAATAAGTCCTGAAATTTTCATCAAAATCAGACGATTATTTGAGTTTTGCAAGAACTTCTAAATTAATGTGTCTTTCACAGTCAAAAAATGCCTTCGCGTAATATTACGCTGTTGACGTAATAAACTCTAGCGTCAATTTACTCCTTTCACTGACGAGAAAAAAAAATGATTTTCTACCACTAAATGAGCCTTTCAGAACCTGTTAGAACAATTTTTAAAAATTGTAAAAATAATTCCAAAATACTTTGATCTATTGTGAAGGGTGCCGCAAGTTCCTTACGTTGAAACAGATATCTATAATCTATTTTTCTCTCAAGTTCATTTTTTTAAAAAAATGACAAAGGCTTTGCGGTCTCTTTGGGGCCCGGAAGGCTTCTATCAAATATTATATATATATATATATATGATAGAGAGAGAGAGAAAGACGGGATGATAGATATATATATTTCAACATACAAATGTGATAAAAATTTTCAAGTTAATCCTAAAAATTTTTTTTTTCATCACAATAGATCTGCGGAGCCAAAAAAGAGCCTTGCGGCTTCCCGGGGCCTTGCGGCCCCTAAGGAACTTGCGGCACCTTTCGCAATTGCGGGGTTTGCGGGGGCCCTAAGCACAGCCCTATATATATATATATATATATATATATATATATATATAACATTGAGATGTACATTCTTATTTTATCAAAATGTTGCAAATGGCTAACTGGAAAACGGTGAACGGAATCTCCCATAATGAAATAAGCATAAATCTGAACTAATGAGCAGAAAATAAAAAAAATGGTAGAATATAGATTAACAGATCTGGAATCATATATTTTTGCAAATGGCTCTATAATAGTGAACTGAGATTTATTTTTCATATTGAAATGAAATTTTATGACAGTGGATGTTGGATGTGCGTTGTGGTGCATGGGATATCGGCTCGGAACGAGAAATCAGGAAGCCGAGTTCGAATTCCAGCTGAATTCATTGCATTCACTTTCGCGTAAATACCCTTGGGAAAGGTATTAATCCGTCTATTCCTTCCAGTTATGGGTTAAATAACAGGACAGATTGGGTTCTATAGCCTTGGTAGGCAAACAGTCTACCGCAGAAAGCAATGGCAACCTACTGCGGGATAATCTTCTGCCCAATCAGTCATGTCTCTTTCGAGACATGATCGCCCAAGCGTGTATCATGTATGGCACTTAACTGACTGACTGACATACTGGATGTGCGTTGTGGTGCAGTAGTTATCGGCTCAGAGCGAGAAATCGGGGAGCCAAGTTAGAAAACCAGTTGCATTCCATGCATTCACTTACGTACAAATAGCCTTATGAAAGTTATTATTCGTCTACTTTCAATTATGGGTCAAATAACAGGGCAAGTTCGGTTCTATTGCCTTTGTTGGTAACCATTCTACCGCAGAAAGTAATGGCAACCTACAGCGGGATAACCTTCTGCGCAGTCAGTCAAGTCTCTTTCGAGATATGATCGCCCAAGCGTGTATCACGTATGGTACCTAAGTGACCGACTGACCATACTGGCAGGTGGACAAAAATCTTTGTAATGTTTATCATTTTTAGATGTTGGAAGGATTCTTGATGATCTTGTCAACACGTACACAATTGTTTGGTTGTGTTTTGTTATTGGTTCATAGACAAAAATCTCATCCACACAGACGGACGTACTTTGAAGGAACAACACTTCACTGTAAACAGGTTCAGATCTTCTGTACAATCCATCAGTTCTACTACAGTATGGACAATGACACACCGACTCCGATCTAACTGTTAGAAACAGGATCTTTGGTGATCTTTGACTGTGATCTAACTGTTGTGAACAAAATCTGTGATTATCTTTGTATACCAAGTGCAAGTGGATCGATCCTGGGTCTCTCCGGTGGTCGGCAATGACTTAAGCTATGTGTTTCCCCCCATTGCAAAGTCTAGTTAGATGACGAAAAAATGAATTCAGCCAGTAACATAAATTTATTTCCAACTGAAGTTTTGGTCGCGCTTTCATAGTGGATATTCAGGTGAGACAGAATTTTACAGGTGCTGGTCAGTGGTGTTCTTGGGGCAAGCTTCATCCCCAGATGAATGCGACAGAGAAAAAGTAATGAAAGTTACTAACGTTAATATTATTTATAAGAACTTAATTTTTTTTTCAAACAAAAGTTCCACACGAACCAAAATTCTCCTGTAAATTAATATTGTTTATGTTTCACTGTTCTGTCAGGATAAATTTCCAGTTTTTTTTATTTGTTTATTTTTTAGTTTTGTTTAGTTTTTTCTTTTTTGTTTTTTCTTTATTGACTTCTTGACAAAAGTTCCTTGTGACTCCAAGATAAATATATTTTGTAATACTCGTTATTTTTACTGCTGAAAAGAAATGACGAAATGATCTGAGTAAAGTTAATTTTTCCATCGGAAGAAAAACGCTTCCTACTATTAAAAGAGTAAAAAACTAACTTAATAAACAAATCACTATCTTTCACTAAATCCGTGAACTTCTTCCGGTATAAAATAAATATACTAAATCTTGTCGTTCATTTAGATTTCAGCGGATTTTCCTTCAGCGTAAGAAGGCGTGGCTACATATAACTTGACGATATATATATATATATATATATATATATATATATATATATATATATATAAATTTCAAGTCAATATTCATACCAGTTCAGCAGTCCTGTCAACCTCGTTTCTTGAATCGTCAGCTGATTGTTAACGTATTTATTCATTTATTATTTACTGAACCAATCCTATCATTTTCAACATGACTAATGTAAGTCGAAATGTATACTTTTTTCACCTGATTTATAAAATCACGTAGTTATCTCCCCTGTTTTACATTTTACTTGAGCGTTTATTTTTTGAAAATAATAATTACATTTTATCAACAAATATAATTGAAACAACACTGAGATAAAAATCCAAGTGACCATTGCCTTATTTTAATTTCTTTCAAACAAAGGCATTTCCTAAATACTGATTATGATTTTTGCCGTGTATAGTTATTCAGAAATATGTTATTTAACAATGATTGTAATTCACAATATTAGTAAAAAGTTAATTTCAGAAGTTTTTAAAATTTGTAATTTATCTATTATCAGGTATAATTATTGTAAGAAAATGAAAAACCTTTATTTTTTTTCTTTTTACATTTTTTTGCGTAAATTTATCTAAACTTATTTATAAACGGAACTTTGTCTGTGTTTGTGTGTGTATGTGTCTGTGTGTGTGTATATGTGTCGAAAATCGATAACCCAAAAAATCGGGTTATAAAAGGAGTGGTGTGATTTTAATCAAATTTGATACACTCATAGACAAAGACATAAGAAACGATATTCAGAAGTTTCAAGGTTGCAGTTCTTACAATAGTGCAGAAATCGATAATATATATATATATATATATATATATATATATATATATATATATAAAAGGCAAGATGTTTTTGTGTGTGTCTGTTTATCTGTCTGTATGTCCTTTATACAAATCCACAATTTTTATCCGATTCTCACCAAACTTCACACAAATATTCTTTAGGCTGAGTCTGAGCTCCAGGACCATGGATTAGTTTTAAAGCTTTTTTTACGCCCGAGCAATGCCGGGCTATATTGCTAGTAATGAATAAAACCAATTACATTTTAATTCGTATATTTTAATCATATTATTTTTTCACATCATTTCATTTTAATATAAATGTGAATATTGTTTGTGTTCTTCATATTTTGTCTTTCATATTTATTACGCATAAAATGCTAATTGTAATTTTTCTTTCATTTCCAAGCTAGAAAGTTATTTTTCGTGATTTAAAAATATTATATTATAATTTTATTCATTAATTATTTTAAGTTTAAAATATATCATTTGGGCAGTTATTATTATTGACATAATTAGTAACTAATTCATTTAAAAAAAATATACAATTCCATCTTCAACAAACTATTGAATTTTATATATTTGCAAGTTTTACTATGTTCATCATACATAGATTTCATATCCATTTGATAAATCCAAACACTGATGATAATAGCTGATGAATTGGACAGGAATATTTCAAGTCTAGACTGAAAAAAATGTTTTTTATCTATTAATGTAAAAAGACTTATTGATCACATTTCACAAATTTATTCCCTTGTGTTACAAACAGACATTACATTATATACTGAGAAAATAAATTATTAATTTTATTCTTATACATTTTATTGAAAAACTATTAATTGTAAACGATAATATAGTAACTAAAATTTAATTATATTGTCATAAAACTAAATTTCTACTTGTTTGTAATCTTATTTTAAAGTTTAATGTGTTAATATTTTTTCTATTCATTGCAGGTAATTCTTTTATCTGTCGCTTTCTTTTGTGGAATGATGTTTGCCTCAGGAGCACCACTGACCAGCAATTGTAAAGTTCCGTCTGACCTGAATATCCGCTATGAAAAATTGGTTCAAGCGTCAATGGGAAATAAATTTATGTTACCGGCTGAATATATTTCCTCGTCTTCTAACCAGACTTTGCATCGCGGGGAAACAACATGTCCCAAGACATTGCCGACCACAGGAGAGACTCAGGATCGATCCACTTGCCCTTGGTATACGAAAATCATCACAGATTCTACACTGTTCCCATCAGTTCGATCAGAGGCCGTCTGCCGTTGTCTAGAATGTATTGAATCTAAAGGAATGCACAACTGTGAACCTGTTTACAGAGAAATGTTCTTCCTTCAACGTACGTCTGTCTGTGTGGATGGACTGTTTGTCTATGAACCAATAACAAAACACATCCAAACAGGTTGTGTATGTGCTCATAAGGTCATCAAGAATCCTTCCAACACTGAATATGATATCTAAAATGATAAACAATAAACATTTCAAAATGATTTGTTCACCTGTCAGTAAAGACAGATGTTTTATATAATTTCATTTCATATGAAAAAAGCTCAGTTAACTATTATATGGTCATTTACAAAAAATATATTATCCCAGACATTTTAATCTTTATTGTATCATTTTTTCTTTTCACATCTGATTTTTTTCTAATATATGTTTGTTTCAATTCAATATGGAACGTTTCGTTGGCCGTTACACGGTCAGTCAGTTATCTCATATTTTAAAAAGTTTTAACCTTCATTCGTATTGTTAAATAAATATACGTGAACAAAACGCAATCAACATCACGCCACACTCTTCAACACACACATGCACGCAGAAATACAGATACTTATACAATATATATATATATATACTGTATTTATACCGATATATATTAGATGTGCATTTATCAACTGGTATTGTTTTTTAATTTATATATGTTTTTATGATGTTTGTATCAAAACTAAAATAAAAATCTTTCTTTTAATTTCCCCATTTGTTTTCCTTGTATTTTTAATTTTTAATTTTTTTATTTTCATACGATTCTCCTTTTAACAATTTCAACATTTTACAGAAATGTATTTTATTGAACAATTTCAAAGTAATCCGCAAAACGGTTGAATATTAAACTGTCGTTGTGACTCATTTGTTCTGCTATTTTTATTAATATGTTCTTATCTTTATTAAAGAAAAATTCATTTTTAAATATTTGTTTAAATTAATCAGTTAAAAGCTTAAAAATTTCACTTGTTTGTTGATAAAAACATTTTCTAATTAAATGTTAATGTTCCACAAATATAGTTCGATTAAATTGACAGCATTTTATATTTTTAAATCTTTTGTGACAGAATGACTGTGAATAGACCATTCATTATTCTACCAATCGTTCTCATTTAGGTGAACAAAATCTATCCTCAACTCCAAACACACAATCATACATTACCCCTAATTCCTAAACTCATTAGTATCCGTCTTTCTCACACGATCATGACCACTCAGAACAGCAGGTACAAGATGTCATAATCATAAGCTACAAAAATGTCCTAAGCCGATCAAGCATAGAAATGAATACGATATGGGAAAAAATGGTTTTTTAAACATTAATTTTATAAGTCCCAGAAATTCACTTACTGTTGTCCTCAAGGACACATAGCTGAATATAGACGATGGCTAGTTCCCGTGACTTGACCCAAAATGTTCTGAGTTGAATCCCAGGATACAACAATGAACAAATAACTTAGGGAGATAACTACCAGAAGTGGTTACGCAAAAGGAATGAAAAAAAGATATATACCCTAGTGATCGTTATAAAGAGTTTTGTTCTAAATTTCTTGCTAAAGAAAGAAGAAAAGTCATACAAATGACAGCAAAGATGAGGACATAATAATATTTGTCCATCTTGATTACGTGATTTTAAAGTCATGGTACTTGAACCACTCCACATATAAAAATTCCCAATTTATTGCACATAAAATATGGCTCCTTCTCCAATAGGATGCAGGCAGGCAGGCCAAAGATTGAGAACAACTAAGGGAGATAAATAATAATAATAGTAGAATCAGTCATATCTGCACAGGGGGAACGCAAAAGGGAACCCCGTTTATGCATCTATAATGCTAAGAAAATGACTATTCTTATTTGCGATGTCTTAAATTCCATATTTACTCACTCGAAAGGCTGAGTAGCATGTATATGATGATTTCCTTGCACTCCACACATACTCTATAATTATTGCACATCCACCATTGACACAAGCATCTATCTCCAGGGTGCCACATCACTTGATAGAGATTTACTAGAGATTGTCGTACATGACGCATTGCTCCACAATAAGTGCTAGAGAATAATCTTATAAAAATGTTCTCCAGATCTGGTAGATATCGTATATCAAAATTATAACAAGACAGCTCCATTCTCTAGCGTAATATTTTGTAGTTCTTTATCTCACTTTAGTGCCTTTTATCGAACATGTAAGTCACCGACCGCTGGTTGGTTTTCACTAAAGAATGTGTTTCTGACAATGAATGCCTCCAATGTCGAAGAACCACAGTGATTCACTGAGTTTTCACCTCAACAAAAAGCATAGCACCGAAAAAGCTAGAAAACTTTCGAAATGAAGCTACTGTGTGTCAAGCCAAACTACTGACGTCAAGATGGAAGTCACTGATGAGCAAAAACCTTCTTTGTAATTTTGACGTAGCGCGACTTCAGCAAACCAATAGCGTCCTTGAAAGTAATACATTAAACAACTTGTCGCATAGGTTCCGGGTGAAACGAAGTAGACCAAGTTATCCAGATTCTCCTGAGGAACGCTCACCTAAACACACACAAACACACATACATAAGCAGACCAAAAAATGTCTCGATCGTCAGAAAATTCTAATATATAAACATTACATTGATGGTTTTGATAATGAAAAATTTCTTCTACTCTATTTTGGTCATTAATTACAGATTCAGAAAATAATCTTAACGAAGTTGATGAAAGTCAGTTATGAGTAAATACAATTGGACACATTCTTACATAATTGTTTTGCATTTAAACTTCAGATGTATTATGAATATTGCACAAATTTAATATGTTGACGTTACTGAAATATCAACAGAAATGTGCGTGTGTGTGTGTGTGTGTGTGTGTGTGTATTCTCTAGCACTTATTGTGGAGCAATGCGTTATGTACGACAATCTCTAGTAAATCTCTATCAAGTGATATGGCACCCTGGAGATAGATGCTTGCGTCATTTTATGCCTAATTCAATGGGGGATGTGCGATAATTAATTCAGTACTGTAGAGTATGTGTGGGATGCATACCAAACATTTATCGACCTGAAGGTAATCATCACATACAAGCTACTCAGCCTTTCGAGTGAGTAAATATGGAATTTAAGACACCGCAAATAAGAACAGTCATTTTCTTAGCATTATAGATGCATAAACGGGGTTCCCTTTTGCGTTCCCCCTGTGCAGATATGACTGATTCTACTATTATTATTATTATTTATCTCCCTCAGTTGTTCTCAATCTTTGGCATGCTTACCTGCATCCTATTGGAGAAGGAGCCATATTTTATGTGAAATAAATTTGGAATTTCTATAATCTTCAAGATGTGGAGCGGTTCAAGTACCATGGCTCTGAAATCACGTGATCAACATGAACAAATATTTTTATGTCCTCATCTTTACTGTCATTTGTATGACGTTTCGGTCTTCTTCAGAATTTATAACAGGTATATAATTTCCTTTTGCGAACCCACTTCTGGTAGTTAACCTCCTTAGGTATTTGTTCATTGCTGTAGCCTGGTATTGAACTCAGGACACTTTTGGTCAAGTCACGGGAACTGACCATCGTCTATATCCACTGGGCTACGTGTCCTTGAGGACAACAGGAACTGAATTTCTGGGACTTATGAAAGTAATGTTTAAAATATTTTTTTTACCAGAGTTCATATTTCAATTTTTGACGCTAGAAATCCGTATTATTGATTCTGATATTATATTAATTTCAATACTTGTTTGGCTTAAGATGGGCAAATATTATTATTTTCTCATCTTTGCTGAACACTTTGCTGCAGTCACGGAAACTAACCATAATCTATATCTACTGAGTTATGTGTCCTTGAGTACAACAGCAAATGTATTTTTTTTAATCATTTCACCCCGGGCAAGGTGTAAATGCTACTGATGTGCGGGGGGCTACATAACTGAAAGAAAATTAATTAGAAGAGAGAGAAGAGGAGTACAAACCAATTAGAAAGGAAAGATGAAAATGCAGGTGTGATGACAGTTGCAAGGGGGGAGAGAAAGAGAATGATATACGGGGTTGGGGAAGGGCTAGAGTCCAGTGGTTAGTAGATGAGTATTGACATTGCATTTAAATTTCTGGAGGTTGTAGCCGCCAGGAAGGCAAGAATATGGGAGCGGGTTCCACAGGCAGGAAGTGCGAGAGAAGAAGCTGAAGGAGTAGAATTGTCGTCTGCATTTGGCTAACCTGATTGTGAATGGGTGGGACCCAGTTGTCATTCTGGTTGCACGAGTAAACACCTGTTGAGGAGGCACCAGTGACTTAAGTTCGTCCGAGCAGAAGCCATGAAAGTATTTATAGAATAGACAAAGGGAGGCCACATTTCGTCGGTGGGGAAGTGGCTGTAGTCGAGCCGCCAGGTCAGCACCTATCATATTACTAACTCTCCTTTGGAGCCTGTCGAGAACACTGAGGTGAGCGGCAGGGGCGCCTGACCATAAATGGCAGCAGTACTCTATGCACGGTCGAATGGTAGACTTGTATATATGCAGAATGGATTCAGGCGGAAAAAAGCATCCTGGATGGACACAGTGACCCAACCTTCTTTTTTCTGGGTCTTATAAAACTAATGTTTAAAAAACATTTTTTTAACAGAGTTCATATTGCAGTTTTTGAGGCTAATGATTTTCTCTAGAAATCCGTATTATTGTTTCCCTTAATATATTAATTTCAAAGCTTGGTCGGCTTAGGAGAATTTTTGTAGCTTTTGTTTATGAAATCTTGTACCTGCTGTCCTTAGCCGTCATGTTCGAGTGAGAAAGACGGATATTAATGAGTTTAGGAATTAGGGGTATTATAAGATTGTGAGTGTGGGATTGGGTATAGATTTTGTTCACCTCAATGAGAGCGTTTTGTAGAATGGTGAATCAGTCATTCTGTCACAAAACGTTTAAAAATATAAAATGCTGTTAATGTAATCGAAATATATTTGTGAAACATTTACATTTACATTTAATTAGAAAATGTTTTTTTATCAACAAACAAGTGAAAATTTTAAACTTTCAATTGATTAATTTAAACAAACATTTAAAAATTAATTTTTAGTTTAATATTCAACCGTTTTGCGGATTACTTTGAAATTGTTCAATAAAATACATTTCTGTAAAATGTTGAAATTGTTAAAAGGAGAATCGTATGAAAATAAAAAACTCAAAAATTAAAAATACCAGGAAAACAATTGGGGAAATTAAAAGAAAGATTTTTATTTTAGTTTTGATACAATCATTATAAAAATATAAAAATTTCCAAACCGATAACCGTTGATAAATGTACATATATCATGATATATCGGCATAAATATACTCTCTCTATATATATGTATACTGTATAAGTATAATGTATTTCTGCGTGCATGTGTGTGTTGAAGAGTGTGGCGTGATGTTGATTGCGTTTTGTTCACGTATATTTATTTAACAATATGAATGAAGGTTAAATCTTTTTAAAATATGAGATAATTGACTGACCGTATAACGGAAAACGAATCGTTTCATATTGAATCGAAACAAACATATATTAGAAAAAATGAGATGTGAAAAGAAAACAATGATAGAATAAAGATTAAAATGTCTGTGATAATATATTTTTGCAAATGACCATATAATAGAAAACTAAGGTTTTTCATATTGAAATGAAATTATATAAAACATTTGTCTATAGTGACAGGTGAACAAAGTATTTTGAAATGTCTATCATTTTTAGATATCATATTCAGTGTTGGAAGGATTCTTGATGACCTTATGAGCACATACACAACCTGTTTGGATGTGTTTTGTTATTGGTTTATAGACAAACAGTCCATCCACACAAACAGACGTCCGTTGAAGGAAGAACATTTCACTGTAAACAGGTTCACAGTTGTGCATTCCGTCAGATCCAATACAGTCAGGACAACGGCATACGGCCTCTGGTCGAACTGATGGGAACAGTGTAGAATCTGTGATGATTTTCGTATACCAAGGGCAAGTGGATCGATCCTGAGTCTCTCCTGTGGTCGGCAATGTCTTGGGACATGTTGTTTTCCCGCGATGCAAAGTCTGGTTAGAAGACGAGGAAATATATTCAGCCGGTAACATAAATTTATTTCCAATTGAAGCTTCCGCCAATTTTTCATAGTGGATATTCAGATCAGACGGAACATGACAATTGCTGGTCAGTGGTGCTCCTGAGGCAAATATCATTCCATAAAAGAAAGCGACAGAAAAAAGAATTACCTGAAATGAATCGAAATTAAAATAAAATGTAAAAATATATTTTAAAATAAGACAACAGACACTTTTTACAGGTAATTAAAATTTATTAAAATTTCATGGATTTACGTAGAGGGGGATAACAGAGTTAAAAAAGATATTTTAACCAAGATATTTAAAAAAAATAATAATTTAAAAAATAATTTCATTCATTTGTGAATGAGTACTGAAAGTTTCATTCAAATCTGACTATTATTTGATTTTCGCGAGAATTTCCAAATTAATGTGTTTGTCACCGGGAAAAAAAGTGGGTTGTGTAATAATTCCGTTACCCATTGTAAATGGGTAAACGGAATTATGAAAATGTAAGCAGGGATTAAAATTTTTTAAAAATAATTAAAAATTGCTTTGATCTTTCCTCTTAATAATAATATAAATATTTCGATGGAAAAAGTTTGTTTTATTAAGTTTATGAACTTTTTTATTCACACTATGCTGTTTCATGCTGTTTTTTTTTACGATTAATTGGAGGTACCTACTTTACAATTGCTGGTCAGTGATGCTCCTGAGGCAAATATCCTTCCGCAAAAGAAAGTGACAGAAAAAAGGATTACCTAAAAGGAATAAAAAAAATATAAACGCATTACACTTTAAAATAAGAGTACAAATAAATAGAAATTAAATTTTATGTCAATATAAATTAAATTTTAGTAACTTTATTTTCGTTTACAATGAATAGTTTTTCAAATAAATGTATAAGAATAAAATTAATAATTTAATTTCGCAGTATATAATGTAATGTCTGTTTGTGGCACAGGGGAATTAATTTCTTAAAAGTGATCAACAAGTCTTTCCTGCATTAACTGATGAAAAACCTTTTTTTTCTGTCTAGAATTGAAGTAATCCAGCATAATTCATTAGCAATTATCTTTAGTGTTTGGATTTATCAAATGGATATGCAATACAAGTATGATGAACATATTGAAACTTGAAGATGGAATTGCATATTTTTTATAATGAATTAGTTACTAATTTTGTGAATAATAATAACGGCGCAAATGATATAATTTAAATTTAAAATAATTAATAAATAAAATTATAAAATATTTTTAAGGCACGAAAAACAACTTTCTATCTGGCGACTGAAAAAATTTATAATTAGCATTTTACACGTCATAAATAAGACAAAATATGAATAGCCTAAATAATATTCACATTTATACTAAAATGAAATGATGTGAAAAAAATTATATGATTAAAATATGCAAATTAAAATGTCATACTATAACGAGGATTTGTTTTATTTATTATGAATAGACGAAAAAGAAAAAAAGAAAAAAGTAAAACGAAAGAAAATATAGGTTTTTCATTTTCTTACAATAATTATACCTGATAATAGATAAATCAACAAATTTTAAAAACTTCTTCTGAAATGAAGATGTTTGTTTTGTGTGGGGAATGTTACTAATCATGTAAATTACAAATCATTGTAAAATAACAAATTTCTGAATAACTATACACGGCAAAAATCATAATCTATATTGTGAAAGTTCTTTAGTTGAAAGAAAATAAAATATGGCAATGGTCACTTGGATTTTTATCTCAGTGTTATTCCAGTTATATTAGTTGATAAAATGAAAATAGTTTTTACAAAAATTAACCAGTCAAGTAAAATGTAAAACAGGGGAGATAACTACGTCATTTTCTAAATCATGTAAAAAGTATACGTTTCGACTTACATTCGGCATGTTGAAACTGATACAATTGCTTCAGTAAATTAATAAATACATTATCAATCAGCTAACGATTCAAGAAACGATGTTGACAGGACTGTTGAACTCGTATGAATACTGACTGGAAAGCTATATATATATATATATATATATATATATATATATATATATATATATATATATATGTATGTCCTCAAACTACGCCTACTTACGTCGGACTCTAAATAAACGACAAGTTTAAGCACGTTTATTTTATGCCGGAAAAAGTTCCAGGATTTAATGAAAGATCGTGATTTTTTTCAGTTTTCTTTTAATAGTAGGAAGCGCTTTTCTTCCGATGGAAAAATGATTATTTTATTATTCCTATGAATATTTCATTGTTTCTTTGTCGCATTAAAATATAACCTAAATTACAAATCTTAGAGTTCCAAGAAAACTTTTAGCAAGAAGTCAAACAAATAATAAACAAAAAGCAAAACAAAAAACAAAAGACGTAGTAATTTATGATGACAAATCCATGAAAAATAAATTGCATTAATTCAATGGAGAAGTTTGATCTGAATGAAACATTTGTTGGAAAAAATTTAAGTTCTTATAAATATTATTAATGTTTTGTTAGTAACTTTTATTACCACTGACGACACTACCACACACACACACACACACACACACATATATATATATATATTTATCTAAACTTATTTATAAATTAATCTTTGTGTGTGTGTGTCTATGTGTGTGTGTATCCGTTACCTATAGACTCCGAAATAGCTGAACCGATTTTCTTGAAAATTTACGCAGTTGTACTATAAACGTCTAGGAGTGTTCTTAGCTAGGTTTTATGTTGAGGTGCCCCTGATAAATATCGAAAATCGATAATCGAAAAAATCGGGTTATAGAAGGAGTGGTCCAAGTTTACTCAAATTTGATACACTCATAGACAAAGACAAAAGAAACGATATTCAGAAGTTTCAAAGTTGCAGTTCTTACAATAGTGCAAAAAATCGATAATATATATACTTATATAAATCGATACGAGGAAATCAAAATTTGACTTACATCCATTCATTTTTCTTTCGGTCTACGGTTCCGCTTTAACTGGAAACAGCTATTGCTTTTTAGTCTTTCGTGCCAACGTCCAAAGAGTCTGGACTCCAGGATCATGGATTAGTTTTAAAGCTTTCATTACACCCGAGCAACGCCAGGCTATACTGCTAGTATATATATAATGCGGCTATAATAAAAATTATTAGTCAACTTGTATGAATAGAAACGCACACACATACTTACACAGAGGCAGCCCCACACACATGTATGTGTAAGAGTGCTTGTATACATATACATACATATGTGTATATATTATGTAATAGCAGTATAACCCGGCGTTACTCGGGTGTAATGAAGCTCAGACTATTTGGACGTTGGCACGAAAGACTAATAAGCAATAGTTGTTTCCAGTTAAAGCGAAACCGTAGACTGAAAGAAAAATGAATGGATGTAAGTCAAATTTTGATTTCCTGGTATCGATATAAAATTTTCTGCACTATTGTAAGAACTACAACCGTGAAACTTCTGATGTCTTTGTCTATGAGTGTATCAAATTTGATTAAAATCGGACCACTCCTTCTATAACCCGATTTTTTCGATTATCGATTTTTGATATTTATCGGGGTACCTCGACACAAAACCTAGCTAAGAACACCCGCAGACGCTTATAGTACAACTGTGTAAATTTTCAAGAAAATCGGTTCAGCCATTTCGGAGTCTATAGGTGACGGACACACACAGACACACACACACAGAGACAAAGTTCCATTTGTAAATAAGTTTAGATATATGTGTGTGTGTGTTCAATTGAACACATAAATTTTTCTGTCTTCCCACACCCATAAATAACAAGCCTATTGTTTCTTATATTCAAATGAAAATCATTTTCACTACAATGATTTAACATTGCCTGATGACGAGGTAAAAATCTCTGAAGTTGCGCTACGTCAAACTTACTGACGAGTTTTTTGCTCGCCACAACCTTCCAAAATGACGTCAGGAGTTTGGCGAGTTTCCGGGTGAATACTTCCAGGAGTTGATTATATTAAGTAAATATTGCAAATTCTAGTAACAACAGCTCAGTAATGTGAACAATCTATCCGAGGAGCTTTTATTAGTAGCCTGAAAATCATCGTTGATAAGGGAGGGTTTATTAGAAAGTAGAACCATGGATTTGACGACCACGTTCGGGCAAGCGAGAACTTCGGATTTAGCTCAAAGAATTGTGAGCTGCACATTACTACTCAACTTATAAACAGAATATTAATGAAAATATTATAGTAGTAACAAATAATATACCTTAAAATGTACTTTTTCAATATAAGGGGTCAGCATCTTTGGTTATGTGGTCGAAGGAGAAGAAAAATATCCAGATCAGGGACGACATCGCCAATGACGTGAACTTTTATTACCTCAAGACAAAAAATAACTCCACCGAACTCTAGGCCTCTTTGCTTATTTTTCCCAGTAGATATACAATTATTCAAAGAAAATCCGCCCTTTGATTGCTATTATTACATACTCTGTAATAAAATAATCAGAAGGAACTTTCTATGCTGTTAAGGAAGTTTAAAATTCAGTAGTTCGGGTGATTGATACATTTTTCAAGTAGCTATAACTGCGGTTCTCACTCTGGCTAAACACCCAGTAGCTTTCTTTTCGAGAGTTTTCCAGATTTTTCGGTGCCAAGCTTATTTTAGAGGGGGAAACTTAAGGAATCACTGCGCTTGTTCGCCACTGGAGGCATTCATTGAATGGAGCACGTTCTATAGTGAAAACCAACCAGCGATCCGTGAGTTACATGTTCGATAAAAGGCAAAAAGTGTGAGATAAAGGACTACAAAATATTACGCTAGAGGATGGAGTTACCTTGTTATAATTTTGACATCCTATACCTTCGAATTCCAGTTGAATCTACTGCATTCACTTTCACACAAATACCCTTGGGAAAGGTATTAATCCGTCACTTCCCTCAAGTTATGGGTTAAATAGCAGAACAGATTAGGTTCTATAGTCTTGGCTGGCAACCAATCTACCGCAGAAAGCAATGGCAACCTACTGGAGGATAATCTTCTGCCTAGTCAGTCATGTCTCGAAAGAGACATGATCGCTTAAGCGTGTATCACGTATGGCAATTAACTGACTGACTGATACCTACCTGATCAGAAGAAAAATTCTTATAACATATTTCTCTAGCACTTATTGTGGAGCGGTATGTTATGGAAGACAATCTCTAGTAAATCCCCATCATGCTATGTGGTAACTCGAGTTAGATGCCTGCATCATTTTGTGAAAGTATGCTCTATTCAGTATAGGGTATGCGATGATTAATTAAATCCAGTAAAGTATGTCTAAGGTACAATCCAAACTTTCATCGACCTGAAGGTAATCATCACATACAAGCTACTCAGACTTTCGAGTGAGTGAATATGGAATTTAAGAGACATTTGCATAGGGCAAATAGGAATCGTTATTTTCTTAGCATTATCTAAACTTATTTCCAAATGGAACTTTGTGTGTGTGTGTGTGTGTCCGTTACCTATAGACTTCGAAACGGCTGAACCAATTTTCTTGAAAATTTACACAGTTGTACTATAAGCGTCTGTGAGTGTTCTTAGCTAGGTTTTGTGTCGAGGTACCCCGATAAATATAAAAAATCGATAATCGAAAAAATCGGTTTATAGAAGGAGTGGTCCGATTTTAATCAAATTTGATACACGCATAGAAAAACACATAAGAAACGATATTCAGAAGTTTCAAGGTTGCAGTTCTTACAATAGTGCAGAAAATCGATAATATATATATAAAAGGCAAGATGTTTGTGTGTGTGTCTGTTTATCTGTCTGTATGTCTGTATTTTTTCAGCCCTTTTATTTTAGTTTTTGCTTTGAGTTTGGCTCTAAGTAGGTATAATTGTAATTCTTAGTTTAGCCATGATACCATTTACTCAGAGGACTTATTTAGTCTTCAAAATTCAGTTTACGACGAAAAAACTTATTTGACATGGATACCAGGAAATCAAAATTTGACTTACATCCATTCATTTTTCTTTCAGTCTACGGTTTCGCTTTAACTGGAAACAACTATTGCTTTTTAGTCTTTCGTGCCAACGTCCAAATAGTCTGAGCTCCAGGACCATGGATTAGTTCTAAAGCTTTCATTGCATCCGAGCAACGCTGGGCTATACTGCCTACATCCTCTAGGACAGGGAGTAATATTTTATGTATAGTAGATTGTATGGTGGTTTAAATGTTAAGGGGATTTTCTTTGTCAGGACCGCAAGTTATAATCTTCAAGGTAATGGCGATGTGGAGCGATTCAGTTGAATAATATGGAGGACAAAAACCATGTCGCTAAAATCACGCGAACTGTCTGTTCAACATCGACTAAGAGTTTTGGTTCCATGTCATATAGCCCGTAAATTCTTTGAATCTCTTCAGATATACGCCTTAATTATTGAAGGATTTAGGATTTCAAGGTCATTGTTAACCAGACATTTTTTTTGTTCTAATGCTGACTATATTCTGTTATTTGTCTGGGTCGGCACTTATGAGTTTTTTTTGTTTTTTTTTTTTTTTGCGATATTGTGAGAACCGGGAAATCTGATTTTTGATATAGAGATGTCCCTGCTACATACACTGATTAGTTACCAATTGAGAATCACCGCCAGTTTTATATTTTTTTTTTATTTACTGAACCGTTTTATCAATCGAAAAAGCAGTGATTACTATCTCTGCATGATTTTTCACAAATAAATATGGAACACGC